>JAIFRP010004357.1:711978-727739 GCA_032403825.1 Odynerus spinipes
GCGAGCAACAAATCCGTCCTAGTCCTTCGATCGATCGATCATAGAACGCGGAAGAATTTTTGTATGATAAACTTTTTATTATGACCTGGATTCGTGCGCTAACTCCTGCGCTCGAGTTAATTACACGTTTGGTAGAACGCAACAGTTTCGGTGCAGAAAGTTACTCGATTAACGATGTCAACCTCGCTCACCATTGAAAACTCTCTCGTAGGTGCTTTTAACCAAGTAAAATCATTAATCTCGTACGCTTTTCACGCTAATATACGTCAGTAAAATTTTTAATCGGGGCGCCCGTTCTCGACAGCATTCGATACCTTCAACGACGATGGGTTTTGGGTGGCGTGGAACGATCGCGAATCCCTCCAACGTTGTTTCGTGAAAAATTCACAAGGATAGTAAGCGCACGCCTATTTACCAGCCAGTATATATATATATATACTTCTTTTTTTTTACTATAGTACTCGAGAGAAGAAAAGGCAAGAGGGCACGCTGAATAATTAGTCAAGCCGTGCTATCTATGTAAATTCGAGGCTGTCTCAATACCAGCAAAGAAGGAATAAAGCGTTGCTGTTGTTGATAATGTTAATGGTTGCCCAGTACACGTCTCTTATCCTGCCTACCAATCGAGTTTCTTTCGTAGTTCATACAAGAGAGCGTCGTGCGAAAGACATTTGCATAACAAATTTTAATCATTAGGCTCGGTGTAGCCGATATGTTCGGCAACTTACAAAAGCTACTATGTATATGTACTTAACATGTTAATGTGATAGAAAAAAGAAGCTTTCGTTGGTGAGTTTAGATTTTTCTTTTTGCGAAGGGGCGATTTAAAAGTTTTACAAGTTTTGAAATCTTTTGGATACCGACCTCGTGTAGCTTTTTCGTAACATGCGGGTTTGAATATTAATCAACAGGAAAAACCCGATTAATTTATTACAAAGATTTGTTTTATTTGAATTTTAATAAAACTTTTAAAGGATCTTTCGGCGACGATATAAATATATAATTTTAAAGCAGCCACCGTTACGACATTCATCGATGCCTCTTCGCTCTCGTCTCTACCTTGCAACGTAATTTCGTGAGACTTTAGTGCACGGGCTTTTCACATCGAAACACGATACGTCGAGAAAGTTATCGCAACGACGCCCGAAGGTGTCGCGAAGGATCGAAGTCAAAGAAGGGCCATCACCATCGCCACCGGCGCTACTTCGTCTGCATGAAACTTCGTAGTTGCATCAAATGTCTATGCTCCATGCATATACATTGTTTCAATAGTCTCAAGCTTCCCCATCCCTTTCCGTATCTATACAAGCCTCGTAGGACCTTTCAGCGGTTGACATTTCCACCGAGCGAAAAAATCGCGAACGCGACCTTTCTCACTCGCGGAAGCGAAAAGAAATCGATCGACGCTTCCTTCCTTTGTGCATCGTTACATTCTTGGCCTCGACCTATCGATCGTTCCTCGACGTAGAAAATAAATCTCGCTCGAAAGGCATTCTAATTACTAACTTCGACATTTTCATTTCGTGCCTTCGCAGGAGATTTGTTTGTGGTAGTATTTAGTATGGATTGCCGAGAGTCCTTCGAAGAGGCGATCAGACTGCGAGAGGCGATCATCGAAACGAAGATGAGCGCCGCCCAAGGAGCCACCAAAAGTAGAAGCAAGAGTCATTACAGCTTAAAGGTGCCCATGGTCATCGTTGGAAACAAATGCGACAAAGATACGAAGTATGTTCTTTATTTAAGAAAAATTCTCCAAAACTCAGAAATGTTTTCATTTATTGACGAGATACAAAAAAGTGTGTAGGAAATTATTTCAATATCACTAACGATTGTGTTATCTTTCGCGTGTTCCATATTCAGAAGCGTCACGATCGAGGAAGCCGAGGAGTATTGCGCGAGTCAGGACGACTGTTGCGTTTTCGTCGAGGTCTCCGCAAAAAGGAATTATCACGTGGACGAATTGTTCTATCAGCTTTTCGTCGTAGCTGGCTTACCGCTAGAGATGGCACCGAATCACCACAGAAAAGTTCCTCTAACCTTCGGTTCGCCCACCATGTTACCACCATCCCAGGTACGATTCCGTTTAGAAAAGTACACGACTACTTTTTAAACCCCGTTGTACGTGTCTGTCGTACGCGTAAGCGAAAGATAAAGATAGAACGATTTAAAAAGTAACGAACTTATGTTTACAGCCAAAACACAAGGCTACTCTGAGCATAAAGCGTCGGCTGAGCGACGCCTGCGGCGTCGTGGCGCCTAACGTACGGCGGCCAAGTATCAGAACGGATCTGATGATCATGCGAACGAAGACGTGTTCGCTCGCGGCTGGAAACGAAAACAACACACCGGGCTCGAGAATTATTCTGAGATCATCCGAGGCTAGGAAAACTTGCTCCATACAGTGATAATCGTTCGGAGTGAACTGTAAAGGGTCGCGATCGCTCTCGCAGCCGATATTTCGATAAAAATTCAATGGATGGATGGATGGACGGATGGATGGATTGGTGGGTCGGAAGCGGGGGAGATCTTTTAAAGGGGAAACGATGTTAAAAGAAAAGAACGATTCATTTTTTCGGCATGAAAAACTCGACTGCAACGATACGAGACACGTATTGTAAAGTAAAGCACGAAACGTGTTTTGATTCTTCGAATTGTTCTTTTCACAGCGATTCGTAACACGTAGCGGTTCCGTTATTACGAAACTCGATCGTCTAATTTTGAAAAGCCCCTTTCCGTTTCGATGTCGGTGGATTTGTCGGCACGGTGACGTTCCAGACCAGTAAAATGCATTCGGAGAAACGTTTTGCGTTGTTTATTCGTCGTACGTACGAGCGAACGATTTTCGCGCGTTTCGTGCGCGCATCGAACGGATTAAACTAGTGAAATCCTCGGATATTGTTCCAGAATCGATCGATAACTGTATTTTCGCGCGAGCCACCGAAGAACGGTGATCGAGAGTTTATTTCCAAACGATCGAGTGTCTCGGAAATATTAGAGACATCGCGAACGAGTGACTAGCGTGCGAAATCTTGCGAATTTTTGCTCGAGAGGAAGGAAAACGTTGAAGATTGAGATCGTTATCTAACGAGAAGATATTTGCCGATTAAATGGAAGAAAAAAAAGGAGAAAACCGACCACGCTGCTCGCCTTAATTAATTAAAGCACTAACGTAGTATTTAACGTAGTGTGTCGAAAATAATACGTCTGATTAAAGTAACAGAAAAGAGCACAAAAAAAATGAAAAAAAAAAAGAAGAAATATTCCGTCTCCCTCTATTCGAGAAAACGAGGTACCCAATTGAGAAAAAAGCGTTCTCGAGCTTTTTAAGGAGCACGTTCCCTCGCGAGAAAGAGAAAATCGCTTTATAATTCGGAGAAGCTTAAGAGCGCACTTTGTATTATTTTAATTAAATCCTGATCTTCGAATGGAATGGGAAAGAAGGGAGGGAAAGGTATTCGGGTATCTAGACAGGTTCTGGCTTCGTCTCAAAGGAAGTCAGAACAAGCGAACAGATTTGATGGGAGTTTCTTTTTACTATGGACGTCAGCCAGACGTGAACCAATTACCGTATACGTGTAAATAGATAACGATAATGGATATAATAATACATCATAGTTCGGCAATCGCGAGCGACTCGGAAAGCAGTGACTTCTCTTGAAAAAGTTAAGAAAATTGTGGATGTTGGCGCTCGATTAGTTTTTGAAATCTTGTGCGAAAGAAGTGTACTGTAGAATCTCGATTGATATTTTCAAGAAAAATTACTCCCTTCGCGGTGACGTCACGATTACAGGTCCACTTGGTACTACTAACGCAAGTACACACACGCACACTACACACCACGCACCTCGTCCAATATTTCAGACACGCGCGTATATACATACGTTTAAAGAGTTTTTCGTAGGTAGCCACCACCGCGCAAGTACATTCACTTGACAAGTAAGAAAATTTGCACTCTCGTTCGTCGCGCAAAAAACAATGGCCAAAGGCACTTCGATTAGAGAAGAGATAACGACTAGACATACATTAGAGATATCCGCTTTAAACGAGCGACATTTGTATTCGGTTCGTCTCGGTTACATTATAATCGACCCCGCTGTACCATAAATATGTATTTCCCTTCCACTCGCCTATATTCGTTCAACGTTTTACGTTATATTTCGTCGTGATTCTCGTATTTTCGTGTCTACCGTACTTTTACGAGCATTCTCGAGGCGTAAAACGTTATTTATATTATTCTGTGTTACATATAACGAATCTAATATAAAACGCAGATGTTTGAATGGTTTCATATAATCGACAAATGTTCGTAAAAAAGGAAACGAGATAACTTGGACCATCTGGTAAACTTCTGCAAATGTTTTTATGTATTTTACATGTATTCTAGAATATAGCATCTACTCCGTTAACGACTCTCGACACAAAAGAGTATCCTGGATATTGGGAGCTATCGTTGAATATAAGAAATCCAACGCGAAGATCAAAGTTTGTTTCTTTCTGCGACAAAAAAATCACGTTAAAAGTTCCACTATTACGATCTAAAAGATTTTACCTGAAGATCCAAGTTAGTTGCTCTTTACTCTATTTACTATATACACATACATATCCTGTATTTATGTGTATATCGCAACCAATTTTTGCGATTCTCACATTTGATTGTGTACGAGTTTGAGGAGAGAACCGAGAAAAGGAGCAAAAAAAGAAGAAGCGATCGTGCGCGCGATTGTTTGCATTTTGTATGAAATAAAAACATTTTCTCCAAGAGCGTTGACGTTCTTTCTCCGAGGTATGAATTATTTTCTTAAACGATGTCTCGATTTAATTTAATAAATTCGCTCTTAATGAACCCAGCTTGTAATGATCTCGACTTCCGGGAAAAAGATTGTTTCCCGCCGCACGCGTATAAATTGTCTTCCTTTCACTAATTCCGCCGCCCTCTTGATAAATCTTTTCCACTATTTTTAAACACAGAAATACTATGTCTGATTAGATTCGAGATTCGATTTATTAGATTCGAAATTATCGATAACAGTTTCTGAACTTGTCGACAAACGATAATAGTTTCAGCACTTCGTAAAGAAGTTTCAGCGAAATTTTGATAGATGTCGCTACCAACGATATAGGATAAATTAGTATTCTACCGTACCTGTGTTACCAGCGAATTTATACAAATTTTGCAAAAAGCGACAGAATTAAGCAGCAACGTCTTATTTATAATCTATTGAAAGATTAATTACATTTATTGCGGATGATTTTCAATGTGCAACCACGAATAACGATCGTGTATAAAAAAGAAAATATTCTATTAGCGCAAGAAAACTAAATCGAATAAACTTATTATGAAATTTTCTACGACCTATATATATAATAATTATATATATAGATATAGAGATAGTTTACGGAATAGTATCATACACAGATAATACATAGATAATTATCTATATCGTGTATGATACTATTCCGTAAACTATCTTTTAAATGTAATCACAAAATTTTGATTCGTCATCTTCGTAATTACAATTCACAGTTACAATGACACATATATCCGCAACTCGACCTTCCTTAACAAATAAGAATACGGTAGATATAATTGGTCGAAACTCGTATGGCAAATATATAATTACATGATTACTTAGATTAAATGGTGCACTTAGTACCTACCCAACTGGCTTCTCACGTTTACTACAAATTTAGAATATACCAATGACGTAAGCGTAACACGGTCATCAGACCGGTGATAACTTTATTATGAAAACATAAATAAAAATAGGTAAATGGATCTAAATATACTTGACTCGTTAAATCCTTAACTCATATTAATGTACGTACAACGCGATTCTCGCCGCGTGCCAAAAAAATACTTTCGTGCTGCGCCGCGAATGCATCGATTAAAAATTTACATGCTCATTTGCATAATTTAAATAGAACGAGGAAAAGTAAATCACCGACGTAAATGTATTGCTAAATGTAAGTGTCATATTTAGTAAGCGTATGTTCTACATGGAAATTTCGTAAAATTTCGTAAAATTTCGTAAAAAAAAAAGAAGGTACGAACGACGCATCGTCGATCGAAGCGATTTTAGGGTGCGTCGCGTCGACGATGACATCTGGAGTTGTCACGATGACATCTCTGACTTTAGAAGAGGAAGGAGGGATCACCCCTTCGTTCCGCGCTTAACTAGAGCCGGCACTGCTTCCGAAGCCCGACAGAGCTCGCAGATTCGCGAAGGCTGCCGTCGGGTGAGCACGGTTTCCTCGCACGTGGGTTTTCTCTTACATAAGACGTCGTCATTCCGTGTATAGTAGCAATTTTAGTAGCGCGTCTCTTTCTTTACTTCTTTAGTGATCCTTGAAATATCACACGCGTGTCGAAAGACCCGCGTTTTCTCTTTTTTGCGGTAAGAGGCGAATATACGTCTAGGGAGTCGGTCGACCGCTTACAATTAGAACGCACGTATATCTCTGGTTATCGACGCAGCTCGACCAATCTACGCGCGGACGCGCTCTCTCGTCGGGAAAATCGATCGATGTTACGACGGACGGCAAAGTAGGGATGAATCATGAGGAATCATCGTCATTCTTTCCGTTTACGTTAGAGCTCGAAGAGGTGAGATCAGCGGCGACGTTCTTCGAAAGTCATCGCAGAGACGCGCCACGAGCATTTTGCCGCGCTTTTATTACTTTCTCTTCAAACGCGTTTCAAAATGGGCGGCAACGATGCGGGGAGAAGCATTTTTTCTTACGAGACTCTGGTGCATGCGCTATCGGGCGCAGCTGTAAGTACCTGACAAGTATCTCTACTAAACATTCTTTTTTATTATCTTTACCTTTAGACTCTCGCAAAATTTATGCTTATCGCGGTCCTCCAATTTCTTGTTTCACTTTCTAGGGTAGCGTCATCGCTATGGCAACCTTCTTTCCACTGGACACCGTGCGAAGTCGATTGCAATGTGAGCCATAATTTTACACTTTGTATCGTTCGCTAAATGTTTCTCGATCGGATTTTTCCTCTTTGGTATTTTTTTGTTCTTTCTTTCTTTCTTTCTTTCTTTCTTTCTTTCGTTTCCTCGGTATATCGACCTTTAAAAACGAACGAATATAAAAGGGCATGTCTCTTTAAGAGCTCTGAAGCTTTTCACTCTAGTAAAGATTGTTTACTCTGCACTTTTTATGCTGCGCCTACGATGACTTTACGAAAAGCGTTGAGCAATTCGAATTTTTCTACCTCACATTCCGAAGAATACTCGCGCGTTTTTTCCTGTGTAAATACTTACTTTATTGCAAAACAAACATATCTATAACAAATGCAGAAGAGCCAATGCAAAGAAGTCAAACCGGTAACGTGCGTTTTAATGTTTTCCTCGTTGCGTACAATGTTAATCGAAATCGCTCGATCTCTAACGTCGAAAGAAAAAAATACTTTTACAGTGACCCTCGGACTTTTACGTACACGTATAGTACTGTTAAACATAACGAATAATGAAAACGGTCCTTGTGAATTAACTAGAACGAATTTTAATGCGTTAATTATAGGTAGAACGTAAAATATCTTGCTTATCTGTACTATTTTGCCTATGAAGTAACGTGGAAGTATCGTTACGCTTATGTAAATAGGAAGATGAGTAACTGTAAATTACATTTTTTTAGTGCATCGATATTCACGCTCTTTTTTCTACTTACAGTAGAAGAAAACCGAGAGGCAAAGAATACGCTGGCAACGATACGCGAGCTCGCTTCGAAAGAAGGACCGTAAGTTGCCGTAACTAATTATCAAAAGTGTTTTCACGTCTCTCATGAAACGTTACATAGATACCCATTCTACTGTAAGGATACTCATGACATCAATACCGCTTTGAGAAATTTTTGAACAAAAAAAGAAAAAAAACGTCGACTTATCTCTCATCGTATGGAACACGCGATACGCTTATCGAGGATATGTTATTGAAATTATTCTTTATCGTATAGGCACACGTTGTATAGAGGAATGGTACCCGTCCTTCAAAGTCTTTGCGCCAGTAATTTCGTTTATTTCTACACGTTTCACGGCTTGAAGACGTTGAGAAGCAAGAAGCATCAAACGGCCGGGAACGATCTCTTGGTCGCATCGGTCGCAGGTACGGCCTCTAATTTTCTATCCTACAAAAGTCATACGATGTAGATAATTATATCGAAAAACTCGTTTGGTCGTTCGCAGGTGTGATCAACGTATTGACGACGACGCCTCTTTGGGTTGTTAACACGAGATTGAAAATGAAGGGAATCGGTAATGATCCTGAAAGAAATAATAACGAATACAACACGCTGTATGGTACGTTATGTTTATATTGTACAGCAAAAAGAAGTCGTAACGATCTCGCGAAAGTAGGATTAAGAGAAAGTTATAGGGCAGAATATTTGCATGCGTCGAACCTATGGGAAATTCGTATTACAATTATTTTATGAAATTATAATTATTTATTTATAGCTTGAGTTTACAAAGACATTAGGAAGAATGTTTACGAGAACCCGCCATCTCGTTAAATCTTCTTATCACTTTCTCAGATGGTCTTATTCATATATGGAAATACGAAGGATTGGAGAAACTATGGGCAGGCACATTGCCGAGTCTATTGCTAGTTGCCAATCCAGCGATTCAATTCATGACGTACGAAAGTATAAAGAGAAGGGTCGGTATGTCCCTTCGTGATGCGCAACCACCTGCCTGGGTCTTCTTCGCTATCGGAGCGATCGCCAAAACGATCGCTACGACGTTAACTTATCCCTTGCAATTAGTACAAATGAAGCTCAGGGTAAATGACAGATCGATCTAAAGAATGAGCTAAAATTTACTATTAATAATCTAATCTACAGTAAATATGTGTTTTATTTTTCAGCATGGTCACAAATACCCTGACTTGCCACCGAACGCTGGCACTATTCAAATTCTTTTTCATATTTTAAAGTAAGTCTTTAGTTTTCTTTTATAAAAAAAAAAATTGATGCAGTATCTTAACACACCGCTTGGTTAATAGGAAACAAGGCATATTTGGTTTATACAAAGGAATGGAGGCCAAACTTTTGCAGACCGTCTTAACTGCGGCATTAATGTTTTTAACATACGAAAAAATATCAAGATTCGTCTTTCGTATTCTCCTTCATAGACCCGTTCTCAGATAACGATATGCTCGTGTAATTACAGGCAATATTTAAGTATAAAAGTGGTAACGAAATTTAAATAAATTTATTAATGCGACTTTTCTTCTTCTTTCTTTTTCTTTCGTGTATCATAACACTGGCAATATATTTTCATACGATAAAGAAAAATACATAGCTAGAGAGTGTAATCGCATCGACGATGAAATTACGAGCGAACGATCTTTGTTTTGTAAGATGACATTACAAAAAGGGGGAAAGTCGCCGGGCAACGATTTCGCGGAGATTTGGAAAATGTGAACGATTACATAGAGAAAGAATACTGGCGAATTTAAGAAAAACACGTGTTAATATTCGACCTAACATCGAATGTAAATTGAATTGTTTAGTATCACCTCTTTTGCAAACGCCTAGAAGTCTTCCGAAATGGCTAAGTGACGAAGTGGATTTGACAAAAGTTCTCGATAGTAAAGATCGCGCGCTCGCGAAAATTAATCGCAAAAGGTTCAAAACGATACTCAGATTTTGGAGTAAAGTGAAAGCTCGCAAAGATTCGAAGAAACGACTGGACACGAGCCCCGTGACTTCCAGGTATTTTTGCATATGCAAATTATTGCAAAATGTTGTATAAACGGAGCTATAACGTAGTTTCTACAGTTTAAACGAGTGTCGATAAAAATCTCGTAGGTCAACTCGAGAGAAACGTGATAATTGTTTATTCGCGAAGTTAAACGGATGCATTTGAGAAAGGTTGTTTCGTATATTACTCTGCGAAGTATCGGACTCGCATCGATATTCTGTAATTCGGATTTTAAAGGGCGATTATTTATTCATTCCCTCTCCAATTTCTTATGTTGTTTCACAGCTGGGGTTTTCGTCATGCCGGGGAAACGATGAATGCGCAAGTTCGAAATGAAATTGCAAAGACAAAAAAACTCATCTCGTCTCAGCAAAACAATGCCAGAGTTAATAATAAGCAGGATACCAAAGTCAAGACGGCTGTCGCGTATGACTACGACGCGGCTGTCAGTCAACCGGATGTACCAAATTTTCTGGGACAGAAGTACAATTCTAGCTTACCCTCCCGCAAGAAAGGTTATTATTCTCGTGGGAAAAGTAGGCTGTCGATCAGAAAAACTGCGCAAAGTGGTTCGGAGGACAGTTCGGCTTCGAATGCAAAATCTCAAGATAAAGAAAATGAAGTACAAGTGGAAGACGCGAAAGACTCGAAGATCGACTACAATCCTGCTAAAGAAATCGGCGTTTCTCGTGCTGAAGAGGAAATGGCAAAACACGAAATCATCTCTACCAACGACGAGTCGACGCCAATTTATTCTAAGGTTATACAAGTTTGTTTCATTGACTTGACCGATTGACTTTCACGTAAATGCGTTTTGCCTGTAGAATGACTATTTGAAGAGTGGCGCACTGGAAAAAGACCGACGGAAGCTCGACTCCGAACAGAAAGACAAATTCGAGGGAGGAGAAAATGTTGGCAATTCGACTCCTAGATCGAATACTTTGCTAAAGAAAGACAGTAAAATTCCACGAACGAAAGCTACATCACCGGCCGTAATTCATGTGTCTCGAAGCGATTCGGTTAAGCGATTTTCTTCGGCAGGCCCAAAGAGATCGCTCGAGGCTATTGCACATAAAAAAGACGTGAAACAAGAAGGTTCAAAGAAGCAAGTTCAATCAAAGTACGTCTTTCGAAGTAGTCGTATCGTCGAAATTGTTTATTATTTCTTAAATAATCTGTAGATTCGTTTCGAGCAAACAACAAAATCTGAATACACTGAGAGCCGATAAGCACGAACGAGATGACGAAACGATCATTACGGAAACAACTCCTGCCGTGATTGGTAGTGCGAGCGATCCATCGACTTTTGTAGTTTTGCAAGAATTAGAACAAAATCAGGAGTGTCAATCATGCAACGATTGCAATCTCGAATCAAGCTGTCGAGATGTTGACGATACCCTGAGCGATTCGAGAAGTTCACCTGAAAGGAGATACGTTCAGAAAAAGTGGAGAAGGTATAAGTAACTTCCAGCTTGTTCCGACCAACGGTCCGTTTTTGTACTGTTAAATTTTATTTATCTCGCTTGACTACCTATCGTTTTAGTAGATCCTTAAAATATCGTAAGTATATAGACACAAGTTCCGACGACTTGGACGTATCATCGGATTGCAGTTCTCACAGTAGCGAGAAGAAAATTTCTACCAATCCAGTCGCACCTTTTACAAAATCTTCTTTGAGCAAATCATCTTCAAGAAGTAGAAATCGCCGCGGATCCTCTTTTTCTTTCTTTAACACTCTTTTCGATATCGTTTTTTGGCCTTTCCTTTTTCTTAAGTCGGATCGTTAATCTCCCCCGATTATGTTAATCGTAACAACAAAAGTGGTAGTGAAAGTTTATTCTAAACGGTTATCGATACTTTCATTCTGGATATTATCACTTTTTTGGAGTAAACATTTTTTAATAATCACGTCGAAAAGGTTTCAACGGTAAACACACAATATTATATTTAGAATGTTGTATAAGCTTCTTGTCGTGTCGTATTTATTTATTATATACATGTTTAGTAACGTTTTATTTATTAGAACATATTAAATTAAAACGAAACGTGTCAACGCGCGTGCGTGGGTGTATGTGTGTATATGTACACGGGCGAACAATACGCCATAAACAATATACAAATATTTTATACGAGTTATATTATAAAAATATAATTTTCCAAAATAACGTGTTTTATGAAAAATATCTTTTTATACGCGAAATATAATTTGCGAGTGACGCTATTTGACTAACTTCGCAGCACACCGATTTCTGAAAATATATTAATTAACGTATTTAGAATAATATATAATACTTACAGACGTGCACGTAAGTTTCGATACGAGTACGTCGTTTACCTGTGTCCATGGGTGCCTTCGCGCTATGGTGAAACTTTTTCGAGAAACGCGTGGACGTTAAGTTCTCGTGAAGTTTATCAATCTCGTAAACGGTATTTCCTAATATTTTCGAAAATACTTTCTCATCCTTTACCAAAGCTTTATCAGCGACTATGGATAAGTGCAATTTTCCATTGTAACTGAACAGAGAGCACCCGACGCCGGTATTACTTCTAGAATTAATTATATCGATATGAATGAATGTTATAGTAATTATAGAATAAGATAAAATGACAAGTTTACTTGTTCGGTATCCAAAATATTATATTTTTCACCGGGTAACCCGCGATGCGCACTTCTTGACATCCAGGCAAGTTGCTGAATGCCATCGTACTATGGCTTTGTAACAGCGGTCTCAAAAATTTGTCTGGCAATACAGCAGAGAGAAACTTCATTACCCAAAAATTGATCGAGTAATCAAGATCTTCTTTGAGCTGATTATTAAGTTTCATAATTTCTCGAAGGCGCTCGGCCGTCCTCGAATCATCATCCGGATTGGTGTATACTCGACCATTTATCTCGGAAATACAGAGAGGAAGTAGACCGACCGAGATATCGTTCGCCAAATAAACGTTATCTTTTGGATTTTCCATTTGAGCCGGTAAAACAACGGTCAGCGAATTTGGCGGTACCTCGTCGACCTATTCGTCAAAGAATAAGATATTAAGTGAATTATTCATATCGGAGCTTTAAAATTCATGTCGGATCTGCTCGATACCTACGCGTAACAAATATTTATGCAGACTGGAAGACAATGCAGCTAACCAAACTTCAACGAATCTTGCTCCAGTAATATACTTTATCTCTTTGATCTTCGTTAAAAGTTTTTCCTGGCTGGCATTCCTATAATCGTCTTCGGACCAGTAAGTAACTATTTTCTGACCAGTTAACTTCGATCCATGAAGAGAACTAAAAAGATAAAACATAAAGTAACAAGAGTAAAAGATGATAATTCAAATACTTTGTTAAAAACGTAACAAAAAGGAGTTTGAACGAACTTGTTATCCATATTACGAACAGCTTGCTCCATCAGATAAGCAGGCATTAGTATAAGTACGATCATCGTTCTCGCAAAGACTTGAATTCTCTGATAAATTTGTTTGACAAAAAAATCCTTGGAAACTGTCCACCATACGTGCAGCATTACATGCATTTCGTTCTTAACTTCGTCAAACGTAACGTGTTCTAATTGTTTTATCTTAGAGTAAAAAAAATTCTGTACAATCATCTGCACAATTCGAAGAGTTTGAAGATCGGCGAAAGGCATAGACGCGGATAGCACGGCACTCGAGTAATAAGAGTCCTCGCAATCGTTAAAACCTTTCGCGCAACGAGCAAACGTCGGGACTTTCTTCGAAATCACTTGACGATCCCTCATCCGATGTTTTACCATGCATTTTTCTTCCGTAATAATCGAGAGATCGTTAGTAGATTTATCAGCGATAGCTTCTAGAAACAACTTCAACAAGGAGTTTCCATCGCCAAGAGCATGATGAATACGAAATAAAACTGGAATCTTTACTTTGTTTCTTCTTCCACGATCTAAAATAGAACGGCTCTCTTCTATGCGTCGAATACGTTGATGAGCGGCACGCGGGCAATTTTTGGAGACCAGTATCTCCCAAGACGTCGAATGATCTTGAGGAAGCGGTTGATTGCAGTTCCTTTCTAATGCTTTTCTCAAGGATTCGCCGTAAATATCATCGCAATATCCATCGCAACGGATCGAATCGTGCTCGAGCCATCTGACTCTTTCCTCCAAATCGATCTCCTCTGCTTTTTCCCAAAAATAGTAGCCGTACTTCTTATTCCTGAGATAAAGTATCTTCTCGAATGGCGAACCGATTAGCCGGTCTTTGATTAAATTTCGAAAATTCTCTAGAACGTTCTCGTTGGCTTGATATTGTTCTACCTCTAAAACTACGAGGACATTGATAACGGAAAGGGCCGAAGGCTCTTCGACGGCCCAAACGCAATCGGTGCCTTCCAAGAGACCAGCAAATCTGTCTTTAAACTGATGCTTCAATACCGTCTCGACGATGAGACGGTAAATGTACAGTAAAGTCAAGACTACCGCCAGTACGGGTGTCAGAAGACAAAAGAAACCGCAATTAAAAAGCATCGGATGCATTGTCGACGTTGAAAGAAATATCAATAAAGAATAATCATCATCGGTAGTTAATAACCGATCATTCCACCTTTTCGTTCTGAAAATGATAAGCTTTTATCTAAAACCAATCTCATTACATAGCGTTTATTGCGATCATGCTAGAGCTAATTATGCATTCATTTATAATGTTAAATATTTTTTGATTGTTCACTTACGAGAAACGTGTGAAAGGGTGCTTACGCAGTAGCCCAGTGCCGTAGTGCACCAAGTGAACTTTCTACCGATGGATACCCCGTTCATATAGCGAAGCACCTGCATTACTTAATACCAATCCAATTTTAAAGAAACCTTGCATGTGGCATTATTATTTGCTAATATAATTAACTATTCGCATTGACGTACATATAACATATAACTTTAGAATGGAGGATGGTGTACGTTAAAATATAGAAAGCTAGCGTTTAATATTTTTACGTCGACGGGGGTTACATCGTTCGTCGATTTCTGTATACGTATAAGAAAAATAATATTAGTCCTGCTGAAAGGAGATAGTGCTGCTACTTCTGCTTGCGCGTTTCGCTTCCGACAGATGCGCTCTTAAAAGTGCGTTCTCGTACGTCAGACGATCGCCTCGTTGGATTTCTCGAGCGAGTTGAGCATCTTTGCCTAAAGCCAGGCGCAGCCGAGGCTCGTCCGAGATATTCGCGTTACGTGCCTTTTGTAATGCATCCTTCGAAATGATAATCGATTGTCGTACAACGCGATAGCGATCGTATATGGTAATCGTTAAAAAGGAAATTTTACCTGGAGAGTTTGGATCGAGCCTCTTAATAAAACTTCCTCCTCGTCTTTACGTTTCTTCAAATTCAAGTATTTCGTGCAAACTCTCTTTATCGTTTCTTCGCGTTCTATTAAATTTTCGGCCATGTTCAATAATCTTCGCTCGAGCACATCTATCTGCGAACAAACAGCAATTAACAATACGAACGATTTTCTTATCGGGCGTTTAATTAATCGAAAACTTCGTATACCTGTTTACTTCTTTCTTCGGCAACCGTGTTCGCGGTAGCGAGTTCTTTCTTCAGCCGTTCGTTTTGCTTCAACAAATCATCGTATCTGCCAAAAATATAAAATATACGTTTCAACGCGCGATCGATCGTATTTCATGGTTTAATTACTTTCGGTGCCAGGTACGTTGCACTTCCCTTTTCAAAGGCTCCGGTAAGATATCCGTATTTTCGATACGAGCATCGGTTACATTTTGCCTAAATAAATCTGACAGAAATAATAATTACGTCGATAGGTAATAAAAACTTTCGCACTGTTTTAATTAACGTGCCGACTAACTCAACATATTTTTATTCCGTTTATTAGCTTTCCTCAAATCATCGACCGCCGCATTATTTTGCGCCTTTAAAGCCGAATATCGCAGCCACTGCTCAGCTTCCAAAATACGGGAGAATGTTAAACTTGCTTCTAAATTGTCCACGGTCTCGCATATACCGTGTATCTTCGTCATAAAAATGTTTCTTTTAAATGCTTNNNNAAAATCGTTGTGCAAAGATATG
>JAIFRP010004357.1:727979-742457 GCA_032403825.1 Odynerus spinipes
CGTTTCGTTTTCCGATAGATTACTATGAAACGCTGTGATATGATTAGTTTCTCTTCTACATTTTTCTACAGTAATCGTAGCTTTAGAAATATCCTTAATAATCTTCTCCGGGAAAGTATTCACGGTCTCCAGTATCTTTTTCCCAATTTTTTCCTCCATATTAATTTCGCTGTTAAATAAAATAATATATTCGTTCACGCGACGTCCAAAAAACTTAAATTTGCAATATCCTACCTTAATAAAGTAACAGAGTGATGAATACTTCCTTTCATATTGCATTTAACCTTCTTTAACCTCAGCATTCGTATTGCATTTGATGGCTGTCGATTAAAATCGACGATCATACGGAAGAGGTTAATGATCTGATCGTCAATAATCAATACATATATGTATAGAGTATGTATATGTATATAGAAAATTAATATTATACTTCATTCATATCCCTACATAGTGTAATCAATCAAAAAAGGAACATCGAACGTACGCAAGATTTCTTAAAAAGGCGAAAAATCATTTATATTTGCTTTCATCGTACAAAATATTTGTTTGTGCTGTGTAATAAATTAAATATACCGTTGTTATTATACTATTTATAGAATAACACGTCTTACATATTACCGCTCGATAAACGTATCTGTACAATATGACGCATTTAGAGAAATCATCGACCGCACATCGCCCAACAATAACTTCGTTATTTAGTCATAGGACATGGCTCGGAAGCATATCGTTTAAAACTTCCATGTACGCGTCTTAAATGATCCCTTAAACGTTCCTTCGTATCTTCCAGTATGGAGAGCATCGTAATTCTGCACTCGCTGTTTAAAGCTTCGTTGAAACGTTCCAGGAAAGCCAAATCTATCTGTGGAACACCATCCAAATCCTCGATAAGTTCCTTCACCTCCGTAACATCGTTCGTTAAGCGTTCTAAGTTTAAATCTTTCGTCGAAATGCTACAAACATAAAATTCTACTTTAATCGACTCTTCGATAAGTTGCATCGAATGTACAATGAAAATTCCATACATACTTGTGTTCCTTCTCGATCAAGTCGGAACAAGATTCGTATAAATTTAAACACTCCAGATTATCCGTTAAACTTCGTTGTTCTAGATATCTCCTGAAAATTTGTCTACCGCGCGGATGCGCCAGAGTCCTGTTAATATTATCTGTGATTTGATCCAATTCCTCGAGCTTGAGACCAGAGGTACACTTTCCGATGCATCCTACCGTTCGCCTTGATAAAGGAGCCTGCATACTTCATGCCGCTTATGCAAAAAAGAGAAGTAACGCTGATCGTAGAAATGATTTAATTGAATTCTTCGATTGCGGACTTCGAATTGTATCGCTTGACGTGAACGAAGAGAAACCTATACAAACAAAGTAAGAGATAGAAATAAATCGTTTTACCATCATATATTTACAATATAGGAACATAGGCACGCATATGTCATGCTACTAGCTTGAAGCCAGTTGAGAGGCAATTCTCATGCTCGCAAGAAAATTATCATAATTATCGAGCGTGTCATGTGCAATATTACGTTGGAGAAACAATGAAATACCAAATGTTTCGGGAAGAGCCCATCTTTTAACGCGACAACTATAATTACACGTTTGATTAATAATACCAAATTAATTATAAGCTATATCAATCGATCTTCAAATTTCACGGATATTTAATAAATTTTATGACACTGAAACGATCTCGATACAAATACGAGCTTATTATAAATAGATTTCCTTTCGGCTTTTGTCTGTAACGCGAAAATTCGTTATACCGTTTTACATCTTATGACTCAAGCAAACCCTAACGCGCTAAACCAAGGACATTATCGATCGCAAATTTTGCCGGCCGGATTTACGCTACCTGCTTACCTTAATTGTAGGTTGATATGTTCCTTAAAAACAAACGGATAGCGAGTAAGATTTTTCAAGATACGTAATCATCATAAATCCACCTTCACGAGAACGTCACCTAATGTAAGAATACATTTCACTGACATACAATTTTTGTATCGCTGCTATAAAATATCACACGATTCAAAATCAAGCGTAAAAATACCACATGTAATACACTGCCGATCACGGCGAAGACTGAACATCTATACTTCGTGTTGGTTGGCAGAGAAGTGCCCTCTGTCTTCGTACGAGTTATTTCTGTATAAGGCAAAAATACATTCCGAAAATAAGTAATTCTTAACTAATAATTCGTGTTTTTCTCATTGTTAAGTTTTTCTATATTCAGTATATGTAATTTTATTCCCATTCCGAGATTCTGTAATCGCGTTAGAAGAAAAGGCAAGTTTAGTCTATGTAGGAAACGGTAAAAATAGACCTTTCTTCGTTATCGACACAGAAAAGTATCTCGGTTGCGCAGTGTAAGCTTTAATGGCGATAATGTTAAATTATAACCTTTGCGAATTAGAAAAAAAATATGAACAGTAAATAAAATAGTTCTTTTAAACTTTGCCAGTCTTGTAGAGATATCGATGTGAATGTATTATTAAAGTGCAAGAGAAAGGATATACCAATCGATTATAAATATAAAATGCGTAAATTTACTAAGGAGTGTTGTTTAATATTCAGAGAATCATTCATAGTACGAGTATGTTACCGACACGCTTCACATATGTAATTTTATTAAACTAGTTGACTAGTCTCTTGGAAGACAAAGCAATGCTACGAATGCACAATTACAATCGCTTAAAATAGAATTATAATCTCATAAGAATTACCTTCTTGTGTATATTAGGAAAAATTAGTCACGTTATTAAAGATATTATTCGAGTTAAATCCGTTATGATTACTTTCCACTTATAAATTGTATCAAAATCATAAAATAAAATGATAAAAATATGATGATATAAAATATATATATTTTAGGAATCGAAGTTATTCCCACATAACCTATATGTATAATATAAGAACGCGCGAAAATGTTCCGATACGAACGGTGACACGACCAACAATATAAATGTAGTATTTAATACCGATTATTGAATTCGTATTGTTATTTAAATTTGTTTTTATACTACACTCGAAATGGCTAATGAATTTCCGGATTCGGACGAAGAGTATGATTTAGTAGAAAAGGATGATTTTCAACTTTTAAAAGAAATTCAAGGTATATAAACTTCATAACCTCTTTATATAGAATGGTGTTAATGGAATTTCACCGTTAATATTTATTTTTTAGCGCAATTAAATAGTACGAAAGATTCACAAAATGTTCAACAACAGATACCACGACAACATAGTTTATTGGAAAAAGATTTCAATCAACCAAGCACTTCTTCCCACATAAATGAATCTTATAATTCTAATAATCATTCTTTAACTAATTCCAAAAAGCGGAATTATGATGAACTGTTTGGTGATATATCAGATTTACTAGAAACAGATGTTTTTCGTATGTATAAGTACATATAAGATGCTTTTTTTCTTATTTAAAGTACATATTACTCAAGTTTTATTATGATACTCTGCCGTATAGCTGAGTTAAATGGACCAAAAGAAAAAAGACCTTGTTGGGATCAGGCAGATGACGTTATTAAAGCAGTTATTAATGCGAGAAAAAAATTACACGAAGAAGGCTGTCAAGTATCTACTAAAACTAAATATTACCAAGAGTAAGATTTTGAAGTTCTTATTAAATATAATATTTATAAAAGAAGCATTTATAATTTTAACAATTTAACGGACATCTTTTTATCAGGAACAAAAAAAATGAAAGTATTTCTTTACGCGTACCATCCTGGAATTTTATAGCAGTAACTAGACCATTTGATTCACAGCGTATATACGTTAGAATCAAAAAAGAAAAAAATATTGCCATAAAATCAATGACCCCTGTTCAAAATCTGTTATCTGTATCCTATAATCAACTTA
Source organism: Odynerus spinipes (assembly GCA_032403825.1). NCBI lineage: Eukaryota > Metazoa > Arthropoda > Insecta > Hymenoptera > Vespidae > Odynerus > Odynerus spinipes. The sequence goes on from JAIFRP010004357.1 coordinate 731,867, forward strand.
AAGCAGAAGCAGAAGAAATTGTAGGTATATGAAGGATAAAGCTTACTTTTATACATGCCCAAGAACAATAGTTCATACATCTTAACAATTATTAATTCATATATTTATGGAACAGATTACCAATAATACAAAGCGTGCTAGTCTAGCATCTACTATATCTTTTGATTGTGATAAAGTAACTGATACTGAATTATGGGTTGATAAATATAAACCTAAAACATATTTGGATCTTCTTTCGGATGAAAGCGTTAATAGACAACTTTTACATTGGTTAAAGTTATGGGACAAAATAGTATTTAATAAAGAAATATCCTCTCAAAGAAAGAAAATTAGTGTATCTGCAAAAATGCCAAAAAAATTTGAATATAATAATCAAAATGATGTGGATAGTAAAGGATATCCTATTCATAAGATAGTATTGCTTACTGGACCTCCTGGATTAGGAAAAACAACTTTAGCACATTTAGCAGCAAAGCATGCAGGATACAATATTATTGAAGTAAATGCAAGTGATGAAAGAGGACCCGATGCTTTTAGGTAATGTTCTACATTATTAATACACAGTACATAATGTGTTATACATAAACTGCTAGATTATATGCATATATATACAGAAAGAGAGAAACAAAGAATATAAATATTGAGTAATGTTTACTTATAGACAAATACTTCGTGCTTCTACACAAATGAAAGCAGTAATAGGTAATGATCCACGTCCAAATTGTTTAATTCTTGATGAAATAGATGGTGCACCAGCAGCATCGATTGAGGAACTCTTAAAATTTGTGCAAGGAAAATCTTTAAAAAGTAGAAAAAATAAAATGAAAACTGATAAAGAAGGAGAAATCTGTCAACGTCCTATAATTTGTATTTGTAATGAATTATATACTCCATCTTTAAGGTATACTTTTACTAACTATATTTAGTGATTTTCAAAGGATTATTAATAAATTAATTATATTTCTTAGGCCACTCAGGAATTTTGCTCTTGTAATAGTTGTACCACCAGTAAGTACTGCACGATTAGTACAGCGACTAATGGAAATAGCTCAAAAAGAAAAGTTGAAAATACATCAAACTAAACTTTTAAAATTAGTACAAGATTCTGACTGTGATATTAGATCTTGCCTTGGTGCATTGCAGTATATAGGAAATATTGATACGAAATATGATATGTCTTTAGCATTGAAAGATACTAAAAGAGGTTTATTTGATACATGGAAAGAAATCTTTAAAGTTCCTGTCAGCAAAACGGGTATTCTTTCCATTCGTGAAAGAATGCATAACATATTAAAAGTAGTACACAGAGGTAATTTAATTAATTTTTCATGTTCAATATTAATTAATTGTGTATTATTCTTATATGTCTTTATTGCTTGAATACAATAATTGTATTAACCATTATTACATTAATATATCTTTTTTATGTAGGAGATAATGAGAAATTAGTTCAGGGTATATTTCATAATTACCCAGAAAATTGCATTGAAAAAATTCAGAATGTGTCCACAGCAATGGAGTGGTTTCAATTCTATGATCAGCTGTCGACAACTGTATTACATCTTCAAGCTTGGTCACTTATGCCATATACAAATTATACATTTCTTACATGCCACTTAAATTTAGCTACTATGCAAATTCCAAGATTATCTTATCCTGTTATTACATATGAAGTAAGTATTATCATTAATTAACAAATTTTAACAAATTTTAATAAATACTTAAACTAGTGAATATTATGTACAAATATGAGAAAATTCTGTGTTTATAGATAAATCAAAAAATTGGAAAAAGCACAAACATCTTGACGATAATGCGACGTATTTGCGGAATGGATAATATAACATTAATTATTGATATTACTCCTACTTTACCTGATCTTTTAAATCCACAAATTCGTACTGTCTCTGGTCATTTATATACTGAAAAAGAAAAAACTCATCTTTCACGCGTTGTTAACATTATGCTAGATTTCGGACTTAATCTAGTGCAAGAAAAAAGTGCAGAAGGAAAATATGAATATAAACTAGATCCGTAAGTTTGATGTTAGGAAATTTTATGTATTGTAATTGAAAGTAGCACAGTACACATTGTTTATTTATATTATAAAAATCTAACAATCGATCTATCTTAATTGCAGTGATATTTGTGAAGTTGGCTGTTTTCCTGGTTGTAAGAATCGTACAAAAATTCCTTATGCGGTATTGCAAATTGTTTCTCAAGAGTTGCAAATTGAACGTGTAAAAAGATCAACGAACGTAACAAACACTACACAAAATAATACACAGAAAGAAGTACAAAGCGATATAAAACAAATAGCCATAAACACTAATTCAATACAATCTGAAAAGTCTAAGATAGCAAATAATAATGTATCAATTACACCAAATTCTTCAAAACAGATTCTTAAAACCCCAACACAAATTTCAGTGAGTTTCTTAAAAATCTATAATTATTATTTAATAATGATATTTAATTTATATTTGTTGTATTTACATTACAATTTTTCTTTATATTTAATTTTAGACACATAGAAATTTCTTTGCTTCATTTATGATGAATAAAGACAACAATCTTAACACAAATACAAAAGTATCACCAGAATTAGAAAAAACAAGACACATCAGAGATATTATCATGAAATATGGTGTCTGGTATAAATATAAAGAAGGTTACAGCAATGCAGTGCGACGACGTGTCTTAATGAAAGATCTTTTATAAGTACAATCAGTAATATAACTATTTTTATATACAAATGTGTAACATAACAAACATGATTTTAAAAATTATTTATAAAAAATTATAGTTTTTTGTAATCTGGCAATATCACTAAATATATAATCGCATATTTATTAAATTTTATATCGTATCTAGTTTGGATTGTTTTTCATAATCCCCGCGCGAGAGAAAATGCTGTATATCGATAGTATCGAAATCGTACGTATACTTATGTATAATCGCTAAACCACGTGGGTTATCATAATCAAAGGTGGACTTTTCAATCTGTTGATATATTAATCTTATTGCCATTATAATTACTTTATTGATATAAATGGAGCAGAAGAGGAAAAAGTATTACTTTCCAAACAATGAAAGTAACCAAAAAAAACGGAAACAATTTATTTTAGAAACAGGCATGACAGGATTTCTTTGCACATGTAATTTTCATGAAAAACGTTGTGTACGAGATGCGTACAAATTACTTAACGAATTTGCGGACGAAATTTATGGATTAGATAAAGATAAGGTATTAATCGATCGAAAATAAAATAACTCAAACGTCTGCGAAATTTGCTACATGTAGGTTGTGTATTTCTTCTAAGGTATCAAATTTTTCTAAAGAGGAAAATGACGTGATAAATGAAACAGAGTCTCCTGAGAATAATGAGAAAGATACTAGCGATGAAGAAGACATATCGACAGCTTTGAACAAAGAAATTAATCAATTGAAAGCAGAATCTGCAAAACCAATTGCTTCGAGGAGATTTCAGGTAGATTGTCTATGAAGCTAAATTTTATATTATTTATTATATATAACTATATCATTTTTATTAGATGGTGCATACTGGTGTAAAGAATGTAGTTTTTATTAAAAGTACATTGCCAAACCCTTTAGAACTAGTTAGTCATATAATCAAAGAATTGGATACAACAAAAAAACAACGTAGTAGATTTTTGTTAAGACTTTTGCCGATAGAAGTTGTATGTAAAGCATACATGAATGACATAAAATCAAAAGCAAATATAATACTTGAAAAATATTTTTCTCAAGAACCAAAAACATACAGTATTGTGTTTAAGTAAGTATTGTTCAAACATAATAAAAATTTATAAATTTATTAATATCTTTCTTGGAAACACATCGCTCTTAAAATCAAAATAATAATCATGTTTCAGTCGTCATAGTAATGACAGTATACGTAGAGCTGAAATTATTGATGACATAGCAAACATAATAAAAAGAAAAAATCCAGGGAATAAAGCAAATTTAAAGAACCCAGAACTTGCAATTGTAATTGAAATTATACGAGGTATATGTTTGATATCTGTTGCACCTGATTATTATAAATATAAGAAATACAATTTGCTTGAAATTTGTAACAAACAGAAAAATACAACGTATGATAAGGTACGTATATCTCTTAATTGATATGAAACAATAGTATTAGTAGAGTTAGTAGTAATTTTTAGAAGATTATACTTATAGAGACTTTTCCTAATAGTAAAAATTCAATTATTTTAATATTCAGGATCATACAATAAAGAGCTCTGATAAGGATATAGAACAAGCTGAAACACCAGATAAATCCACAAACGATGTTGAAGAAATATTAACACGTGAAAATGCAGAGGATGATACAACGAAATCTGAAATATCCAGTACAATTGAATAAATACAAATTATTCAAAAAGTGAAAACATGTTTTTTTATAAGTTAAGACAGAAAAAGATAGGCTTTAATTATTTTTTACTCAAGAAGAGAGTCACATAAAAGGTTTATTTCTTCTTTATATTAAGACAATTTATTTACCAAAATAAAATGTAATATATCAAAAAATATTTGTATTTGTATATCACTTTATTAATTTGGTAATATATGTATATATTACTATTAAAATCCAATTTAATTAATTCAAATTAATTTCAGCAAAGCCTTGCGTTGATAATTACTTTTGATTCAATTCTAGAATTCACGAATTCTCTTTGACAATGTTAATTTTCACTCAAAATCTTTCAGTTCATTCTTACTAGCTACAACAGTATATTTAAATAATTTATACTTTAATGTTAATTTAAAGTATTTAAAACAGAAAAACCAATATAAACATATTTACAATTTATAAGAAAGCACAATTCAAGGTCCCATGGTGTAATGGTTAGCACTCTGGACTCTGAATCCAGCGATCCGAGTTCAAATCTCGGTGGGACCTATGATTTCTTTTTTTACTTTACCTTTACAAATTCTTATTATTTCATTTTACAACGAACAGCTATTAGCTCGATACTATTTATGGTAAAATATTGTATATTATGTAAAACATGATATATATTACATCGGAAATAATAACGATTACTCAGGTCTCACCACGTGGAGGTTGCTGCTTTTAGAGACCTACGGAATAACGGTGACTAATTTTAATACATACATTACTTGATTTTTTTCTAATCATGATATATCTTTCTCATCGAAAATTTGGAATACGTAATCAAACATTCACTTAGGTTACGTAGTCATAAACCTTCTGCCAATGCTCGCTTATCACTCTCTATAAATTCTTTAAAGTACCTGTTAAAAGAGAGCTTTTTGTCGCGCCGCTATTTGAATTTTCTTCCAATTTATTCATCAAATCTTTAGACGCTGAGTGGTACCACTTTTAATTTCCAGAACTTAGAACTATACATCCGAACATCGACAGCCTGCATATTTCTCACGTCGTTAAGGTATACAAACTTAGACTTTATCCATATCTCTAACGATACCTGGAATTTCTATACTCGACTCGCGTAGTGGGGAGATTCACGCTTGCATGAACGTGCTACGGTAGATACTTTAGATTGAAGTTGAGTAATTTATTTACAATCGATAATGCTAATAAATTTCTACTTTATCGACTTTATCCTATATTTATGAAACGAGCTTGATAAGAACCATTAGATTCAATTCAGCGCCATCAGCTGTTCGTGTCATTTTTATGAACCAAAACTATTAAGCGTACCCTGCTTTAAGTTACACGGTGGTGTGTGTTGAAACATAGCGTTCGTTTGTTTAGTGGCGGTTCATATTTATAAGAAAATAACATTTCGATGGGTGTGTACTATTTCCAAAAACGAAAAAATAATACCCCTTTCATAGGTTCCTTATCGAATCCTATTTTTATCATATTCGTATTCAGTGGAAATAACTGAATTGCGGCAAGGTAAGTACTTTCATATCAAGACATAACCTCTGTAACTGTTACGAATTGTTTGTAACATCTCATAAAGTATACCTTATAAAGTTTTGGATAGAAATAAAATAATACATTGCTATATATTATACTTTGTTACAGAGCAAGATAAAAAAAACTGAATCAAAATGAGTGCACGTCTCTTGAAGGATCCTGCTACTGTCAGTAGTCGAATATTTGTAGGTCACTTACAAACAGATGATATGACAAAACATGAGTTAGAAGAGCACTTTTCAAAATATGGGACGATCGTAGGATCACTGATAAATCGTGGATTTGGTTTTGTTCAATTTGAAGAAGAACAGTCTGCTCAGAAAGCTATTCAGAATGAAAATGGCGCAATGTTTAAAGGCAGAAGAATAGGTATAAACAGGACATTCTAAATTATTTTGCATTCAAATATTAATACTTATTTAATACTTTTATAAGCATCATTGAGTCAGCAAACTGTTCTTTTTATAGATGTTAGACCTGCAAGAAAAGATTCACAATCTAATAACAATGGAGGTGGTATTGGTAATAGTGGAGGAATAAATAATTCTGGAAATACAAGTGGTTCTGGTATAGCTACTGCTGGCAGTGGACCAGGAAAACCACAGGGTACCTCTAATAATCAATTTAGTAGCACAAACAATCATTTTAGCAATCCAAATGACTCCTTCAGTAGTGGAAATCAAAGCTTTAGTAGTGGAAGTCAAAGTTTTAATAATACTAACCAGAATATTGCTAATGATAATCAATTTGGTGGTAACTTAAAAGGAACCAATTCCCTGACAAGTCCATTCATTGATGGAAATCAGAGCAGAGATAGTACAAATGACCAATTTGGCAATATGAACCAACATCGTGGAAATAATAATGATCAATTTAATAATGCTAACCAGAATAGAAGTAACAATCAATTTTGTAGTGGTAATCAAAACAGAAGTGGAAATGAACCATTTGGTGGTAATACAGGTAATCAGAATAGAGGTGGAAATAATCAATTTGGTCTTACTACAAATCAAAATAGGCCAGGTGGTAATCAAAATCGTAATCAAAATACACCTGGTGCTAATCAAAATTCAGGCAGTGGAAGTGGAGGAGGGACAACTTCTGGTGGAGGTGGTAGATTACGAGGCACTAGAGGAGGAAAAAATAGAAACAAAAATAGAGATAATTCTTCTGGAAGCAATTTTAGAGATCGTAGTCCCATTAATAGAAGCAATCGTATAGATGATAAAACTGGACGTGATTGGGATCATAAACCAACTGATAGACTCCGTGGTAGTACTTTTGGAGGAAGAGACACTTTTAATGAAAATAGTGCTCGTTATGATGAGTTCAAAAGTTCTGGTCCTAGAGATATGAATATAAACTTTGGGTAAGATTACTTTATAAAAATGTAAATACTTTATAAAAAAAATACTTCATATATATGTTTTTCAGGAATTCTGCAAATGCAGATTATCCAGCAATCTCAGCTGAAAAAAATGATTGTGAAATTATAGTGGTTAATAAAGCATTAACGTGAGTTGTGAATATCTTTTTACTAATACATGTTTTTTTATAAATACCATTATAAACTATTTATAATTATAGGGAATATGCAGAAGCTATTGAAATGCGTTTAAAAAAAGTAGGTTTAACTGTAGATCTATTATTTCCAAATGAAGATGTTCTCCTGAGTCGTGTCCTTGGAAATATAGCAAGCCGTGGCTGTTTGTATGCTGTAGTAGTAACACCTATTAATCAGGAGCACCATTCCCTCACACTCAACATCCTACATGGTTTGCCTCAAGGTAACTAATATTGGTTGTTTAATTATTTCAACTCTAATTATTATAATATATGCGCGCACGCGCGTTTATATATATATATGTGTGTGTGTGTGTGTAATCGTTATTATTTACAGAACATAGGAATATGCCCGTCGAAGATGCTATTAACTTAATATCAAGGGACTTTGCTAATTACAAAGCAGGAGGCCGTTCAGTTCCTCTTAATACATCGCTTGCAACCGAGCGTCATCCCGATGCCATTCAAGTTCTTTTAAACATGTTAGCAGATAATCGTCAGTTGACAGTACTACAGTATGACAGAGTTATAAAGTATCTTGAAGTTAAAAGGGAAGAACAAGTACAAGTAGAATTGGGTGATGCAAAAGATTTACCACCTACAACAACATTGGCAGTTAATGACCCAAAACAAGCTGAACTACAGTCGAGAATACTTAATATCTTGAATAGCAATAAAAGTAACTCATCAGCACCAGTACCCAGTCCAGTACCAGCACCAACACCAGCACCAGCTCCTGTCCCTCCAGCTAATTGGGGTGCAGGTAAAAGTCATAGAATTACACTGATAAATTATACATTCTATATACGCACTATTTGCTACTTCAATAATTTGTGTAATACAGCTATTATTGGTGTGATAGTATCAATAAATCAGAACAGTCCAACATTTCGTATATTAAATCAAATATCTGTTAGGTGTCCCATTATTAATTTTTGCTAATAATAAATATTAAAATTATATTTTATTTTGTATTATAGTTTTCTTAATTTCAATATTTATTCATTTATTGAACAGCTTTTTATAAAAAAATTGATACTGACATTACATGTATCTAGCACACAGTACACTTAAGCATATGCTTAGTGTTATTGTTTCGCAGTAAAAATCACAGTTATGCTATGTTTTTTATAGCAATTATAAAGGAATATTTTTTCCTTATTGTACTGTTGTACAAATCATATGTATTGCACACAATGCTTTGCAAAACTTTTTATATATTGAGGAAGATAATTCCTGCGCGACATATGTTAAGTTTTGGCATGTCAAAACTTATCTTTTTTTACTCAAATACCGCATATATGGATTTTATAAAATTTCCATTTTTTATCCGCGAATGAAACTTCTTTTGAAGAAGTTTTTAAAACTTCGATGGCAGCGCGTTGTTATGTGCAATTACGATTGTTCTTAACCAGAACGAACTTCGTACGCTTTGAAATTAATTAAGTGCAAAGTGGTGTATTGTGAAATTGCGACACAGTGTGGTCAAAGCGAACGAACTTCAAATCATACTTTGTCTGGACTTGTACCCACCCACTTCATGAATGCATCATGTTATGCCAGCAGCATCAACCAATGTCACATCAGCATCTACGACTTCTACGACTACTACGGGAGTTTCACCATCACCATTATTAAATGATCCAACGGTTCAAAAGGCTCTCGACAGTCTGTTACAAGGAAATTTACTCAAAAGCATCGGTGATCAACAATCAACGACGACGACGACGACGACGACAACACCGCTTTTTGCAGCTTTTCCTAATATTGGCCGTTTCTAATTGGCTTTGTAACAATTAATGAAATTTTGCTACTTCTTAGCCACTTATTTTTTCTTTACCCTATTCGGCGACAAATATAATACATTATAATAATTTTAGAAAAAACACATACAAAGCTTTCTTATACTCAATACTGTATCCTACATCTGTATGTTTTAATTGTTGGCACAGTATTTTTGCATTACATACAGTGATATTAAAGTCAGCGTGTTTTACATACTAGAATGAATAATAAAATATTCAGAGTTCACCTATATTATTCATGATAATATTTTCTTCGATCATACTTATTTAATTCTTTTATGCTCATATTTTTAAAAGAGCATCTCCAAGTATTAGACTGTATTGAATGCTTAAGTTCAATACTTTATTATGTTATCATTACATCTAATATTACATTTAATTGGGCAAAATAAGTAGTATAACAAGAATTATAAAAATTATAATAGGGATTCTATATAATAGCAGTATACAAATATCTAATAAGTGTTTCCTTCTCTGATGCAAATAATTAGAGATGATATGTTTATACTGCTACTATGTGATTTCGTTTTTTAGTTTGTCATAAAGATAATCACAATATGATGAGGGCAAATTATAATTTAACGTGAATGCAACATTCAATTTGTTCAAATACATATAATATTGTATATGCAATATAATATAATTTTAAATTTAATTGGTCTTTCATTGTTGTTAGAGTAGGAGTAACGTTAAAGTTTATTTCTATTACTCTACAAATAATGTAAAAATGTTCTTTATCGATGAAAAAAAATTAAATTTAAAAATGTAATCTAAAATAATACAATACGCGATAACATGAACATATATCTTCTATATAGTTAATAATCTATCAATTTACATAATTTTTGTCATATAACTAATTAAACTTAAGTGATCTGTATTAGTTTTTTTAAATACTAATGAAAATATTTGCATCCGATAAGAATAATATTTTACTTTTAAATATCAGAAATGTATAAGTATTGTAAATGTTTTTTTGGAAACATACTGCATTTGCTTCTTTTTACAAATAATCTTTTTTCGTATACTGATAATATACATTTTTTCTTACTATTAATAGGAATTAATGTACTGTTATATACTTACCTTCATAAAAGGTGAAGTATTGTTACAAACACACGATATACATAGTATGGTTGTATGTACACATTAGTTTACTATAACCTCATACTGATATTCATGAGTAAATAAAAATATATATATATATGCACATAAGATACATACATTTCCTTAAGTTCATACAAATATTGATATGCATGTATTTAGTGATATTTGGTAAAA
>JAIFRP010004357.1:751722-766090 GCA_032403825.1 Odynerus spinipes
TATATATATATATATAAATCAATTATTTTATATGTTAATAATTTACAGATACCATTATCAAATATAATTTTTTGATAATAACAAACAATTATTTTAATGAAATTAAAGCTAAATAATAAAAACAACATACATGACTATTCTTTTTTAAATTATGTTTTTAATATCTACAATATAAATAATTCTAGCATAGTCCATATTGCCTGAATATTTATAATATAACACTAATGTATTTACAGATTTTAATCAAACTAATTTTGTCATTTTAAAATTTATATTTATTTGATTAAATTTAAATGTGCTTTTTAAAAATATTTTGCAAAAGCAACTGATAAAGAAATATCCCTATTATCGTCACATTTTTCTTTCTGTATGTACTGACCAAAGAAATGTTATAAATATGCCAATTTTGATTATAAATCTTTGTCACATTAGAGTAAAAAATGTTTTGTGTCTAAAATAGACATATAGACATGTGTGTTTTACTGGCAAAATAATGTCACTCTTCTAATAATTTACCTATGGATTAACAAACATTCTTATTAAAGAAATATACATTCTTAAACACAATTGCACATATGTTTTGGCTTATGATAGCAAAAACATTACCCATCAGTTACAATCGAATGTGGTTGTTGTTTCCTGAGGCAGGGCCTCTCACTTGTCGTCTACTCCTGATCAAACAAATGCAACAATTTTTTGTTACTTTCATTTTTAACAAAGTAATAGTTCATATGATTTCTTTATTTATATCAGTATAGTATATTATTCCTTTGTATGAATACCAATTTACCACATAGATATAGATAGCATGTTGCAAAAAATATGATATATATTTATGCGGTAGATATTAATTTTTGTTTACATGAATATAACAAGTATAGTAAAAGAGGTGGAAACAAAATAAAATTCATGCAAGCAAATGTGTTGTAAATGCAGAACAAACCATACTCGCACTACATATTTGCAATGATTTAGTGTTTTATTGTTAGTTGAGCCACATATCTTTATATTTTTATACTCTGAAAAGAGCATGCTGCATTTCAAAATTTATATTTATTATGTTTTATTTTCAAGATTAATATTATTGTATATATAAAACAAAGTGGATCATCACAAATACACTTTCAAATTAGTGGCTCAACTGTTAGTTACAACAAACTCTATATTGGCATACAATAAAAAATACGCTATATAATAATTTATAAAGTAAATAACACAAACATTTTATGATAAAAATACAAATTTTGATTACAACCACATTACAGTAAATACATGTAATATTTTTAATCCTTGATAATGTTACATTTAACTTGTCAGCTAAGGTGTGATTAGTTACATGTTGATCTATATTTTAAATGTTATCTACATACATAAAAAAATAAGCATACGACAAGCACTGTGTAAAAGCATATTTCTTTGTGAAAGGAAAATTTATTTAATTTTCATTTACTCATTTTTATTTTGATGAGTAATAAAATCTATATAAAATAAAACAATCTTTTATCAGAAAATTTATTATTACGCATTTATCTCTAAACAGTGTTTATATTCTTTCACAAAGAAGGACTTTATAAATTTTTATATCAATTTATTATTGAAATGATTTCTTGATTTAGAAATATAAACTTGTAATGATACATAAGTGCAATGATATACAAGCTTGTATAGCCCTATATAACAGAGTCAATATAACATCTTTGTCTGTTCAACAGTGTAGATAGATATAAAAAGTTAGTACATTTCTAATATTTTGAAAATATAATAGTAATTTTAATGTTATAAGAATATAAAAAATAAAGTTTATTTAAAAAAATTTTAACTGTTATATAGGAGAGGGCATACAGTCTTATAAAATATCTTCGGAAGACTGAAGTGAAAAGCTATGCAACTGGGATAATAATAAACTTAAAATATACATAAATCCATGACCATATCATGAAAAGCACTATAATATGTATACACAACCAATCAACTTGGTTAATGATAAGTACACTTCATTTAATTTAGCCAGTATCATGTACCTTTCAAATTTATTAGTTCATAAAATTATTCAATTAAGTAGTATTTTATATATTTTATATATAGCAAATTTTACAGGTACATGATATTTACTTTTTTAGGATTATGTAAAAACATAAATAGAGAACAACACAATTTCATGTGAAAATTTGATAGAAATGTTACCTGTAGAGATCACGTACAGCTTGGTCCTCTCGCGATGCATTTCTACACGTATTCAATTTGTTTTCCAAAGCCTATATCAACAAATTATTATTATCAGTAAGTAATACATTATATCTAATTTAGAAATATTGTAAAAGTCAATAATATTAACTTATATTTAAATATAATATATCAGTATATGATTTACAATATATAATACAAAATTTTATGTACAATTGCAAGTACATAATTTAGTTAAAGCAATCCCTTTATAACTAAATAATTAATTATTTTGTCTTTATGATTTTTTTATAAAAATAATATTTTTTGTAAGCAAGAAAATAATACAAGAAATTGGAAGTATGGTAACTTTCCCCAATGTGATAAAGCATGCTATATTAATCTTATTCCTCGCAACCATGTAGCAAAGCATGAGCACTCTATAATTGTTATTGTATTGATATTATATCAAGGTATGAATTAAATTCCCATTAAAAGAAGGAAAGAAGGAAGATGAATAATTGTGCAGTCGCTTGTCATTGATATTACAAATGAGTAAGCATAAAATGAAAGTAACAGAAAACAAAAAAACATGAAGAAAAACAAATAAAGACCTGCATTATAAGGAGGTGGAAAATAATTTAATGATGACGTATCACGAAGATTGTCTGCATTTGGTTGGTCTAGGTTGTTGTCTTATACACTGTGTAGGTGCATAAACCTGAACCGATGGTGCATTATTTTGTGGAATGGTATTTGAGTTTTTTCCATTGGGACAAGTACATTTCACCCTCCTACAGTCCATGCAGACCCACCTGTCAAGCTACCAAAACACCAGCTACTAGTAATAACTAAATTCATTTAAAAAAAAAGGAAAATAATACTAATATCGTTATGAATAAAATAGTCTTACTTAATCAACTACAAACAAACAAAATAAAATCCCTATAGTTAAAAGATATATTTGTAATATTATGTAAAATGATTTTTCAATACAATCTATCTTATGTACAAAAACTAATAAAAACAAATATAAAGTCAAAGGTACGAAGAAAAGTACAGGCCATGCTTTAAGCTTCGATAACAGCACTCATCTTTTTGTTACATGGATCTAGGACATCCTAATAATTCAGTATTTGTACTTACCCCAACTTTTCGCATGAGATCTCCGATCATATTCATTGCTAATATTCTGGTACATGGTGCCAATGGTGGATTTATGTTATTATTGTTATTCCCAATTACACCCCCTACTACTCCATTTCCAACTAATTGTAAACAAGAAAAAATACATTACTGCAAAAATGTATAATAATAAATAATAAATAAACTAAAAATATAAAATGAAATTATAAACTTGAAAATAATTTTTATTCATTAAGTAGTAGACTTATACTTACAATTTAATAATTTTAAATTATTATATTTATATTAATATACAACTTCAATAACACATTTATTAAAGTAAAGCAGTCTTGCAAAGTTATTATTGTGGAATAATCTAAGCTTATTTTATTTTATTTGTACTATTGTTTTAGAGAACTCAAATTTTTGGGTAAACATAGAAAAACAAGAGCAAGCTGATTTATGCTTGATATAGGTTGGTATAGTAATAATAAAGTATTGTAAAAAGATGAGCTCTCATCTTAATAGTTTTGGTGAAAGTTTTCTCTTAGATCCAAAATAAAATATATATTTAGTCTTACGAAAAGCACTATGAATCTTACTTTTTAATGACGAAGTGGTATTATTTGGAGGCATAGATTGCGAAACTAACGGACTGGAAGGTGGTGTATGCGTTTCTAATTCAACCTGTAGTTTATTGCTATCTACAAGATTGCGAACTCTGTCTGCTGTTTTATCATTGTCTGGTTGATGTCGTTCTTGTACTTGAATCTCTTGCTTCAAATCTGGAAAAAGTTATAATAAATTAAAAAGAATGCAACATAAAAGAACAATTAAGTATAAGAACATCATTTAACCTCTTATTTCATCCATTAATCTTTGTACTATAACTTTTAACCCCTCTTTTTCATCAAGTTCCGATTCAAGTAGAGCATTCTTTTCTATTGCCAAGTTAAATTTAGCTTCTATCTCCTCTTCCGTCACTCTATTTACCCTGTAATGCACAGTAGATCATTATAAATACATATTAACACAATATATAATATTGTATAATATAAGCATAAATAATATTTTATATTTTGCTATATATTATTTACAAACAATATTTTATATTATCCTTGGATAATTCATAAAATTTATATTACAAACCTATGTGCTCTTTCTAAATCATCATTTTTTTGTTCTAATTCTCTAATATATTTCATTAGTTGATCATGTTGCAATTGTAAATCTTGAGCTTGTGATTGGAACATGGCGCAGTCTGCAGTTTGTTGATCTAGTCTTGTTCTTAATTGCTCTACTTCTGTTGCAAGTCGTGCGTTCCTCTGTCTTAATTCTCTATTTGCTTTTTCTGCTTGCTCTAAGGATGTTTCTAATTCTTTCTCTAGCATCTGTGAATTTTCTTGAAATTCTTCCAATTCTCTTTCGACATCTTCTTTCCTATATTTGAGTAAATAAAAAAAATCATTGACTACATAACCGTATAGTAAGTTACTCGCATACTATGTGCACTAATATGTTATAAAAACAGAAATCATTTACACTAGTTATCTCCACAGTAAATATGAAACATGGAAGTAATATTTTACCGTTGATGCATTTGATGAGCCAGATCCATCCAATATTGAATTTCATCATCTTTAGATAAAAATTGGGGAGGATCAATTTCCATCATGTTTAGAATCGATAAGGGTTTCCAATGCTACCTTGCAAGCGTATGCCAAGTTTACAACGATTTTGTCAGTAGGAAGTCAGCATTCTGTAAAACAAACATAGATGCAATAATGACAACGATACGTTCCGACGCCTATTTAATGTACATTCGATCTCGTAAAGTGAAAATTTTATACGTTTAACAGCAAGTTGTATATAACCAAATTATACAGCGTTTATACAAATGTCGATTAATTACACAGGCGGAACATGTTTGTGAACAATAACCTTAACGTTCAACGATATTGAAATTTTCAAAAAGAGAGATTTTGAGAGAAAGTGCAAAAACAGCAAAAGAAACATACATATCAACAGGACAGGTGCCGTAGGAAATATATTACTACTTGATGCAACGCTACTCGAGATGTAGAAAACCTTGAGGAAACGCTTGATAGGTGAGATGTAGTTACAGACGCATGTGACATAAATGTCATTACCATGCAATAAGTGAATCACTGGCTAAGACCGCAACGCATAAAAAACTGGCACGGTAACGTAAATCGCTTGAACACTCTGATACTGCTTCCTTTTTTTTTACGCACGATATAGAAAGGTCAGCTCGACAAGATCATCGAGCAAACCCTTACAGGAATGACTGAGATGTAACATTTGATGGAAATTGTCGTATCTAAACGTGAGAGCGATATGTTTACCAGTCGCAAAATGGCAGATACGCAAAGCTACACACAAAACTAACGATCAAGCAAAGACGAGGCACCGTACGAGCATAGATCACAATAGTACTAGAAGGTGTTCGACTCTCCGAAACAATGTGCACTTACTCATCTTACCCATAGACTAGAAATATACTTAGATGACTTCGTGGAATCATATTTTAAAAATCAAATGTAAAGTGATTTATTTATGCTGTCATAGTTGTATATCTTCTTGTTGATTTCTGATTCATTATTAATCTTATTCGTTCTCGAGTTTTTGAAACCCATACATATATAGGGTATGTCTAAAAAAATATATTTAATTTTACACTTCATCTATCGATTTTCCATTAAGTTTAATTTCACAGAAACTGATCGACGATTTTGAGAATAGAATAACTAATTAATAAAATTCGAACAGAATTAAAGGTAATTCGATGGAACTCAAATGACTTGTGATTTGGTTTATATCTTTTATTTTCATTACAAGAAACAATCCAAGCAACTTTATTAAGCACTGGCGGTTACGGGTGCTGCAGTTGTAGCTTGAGCTTGCTCCTCGCGAATACGATCTTTCTTGAGCTGACCCATAAACGACACCTTGTCCGCAGCAGTCTGGAAACGACCGTGTCCGAACTTGGAACTGGTATCGATGAATTTCAAGTTGATCTTCTCCAAAGCAGATCGTTTCGTGTGTACCAATAACGACTGTAAAAATAATAATTATAGTTGATCATAACACAATAGTAAGTAAAGCTTCATTGTCATTAGTATATCGATCAGTCCTATCATTATATATCATGTATTTATCAATAATTATTCGGCTCGAATATTCTCATCATATTAAAATATATGAATACTATTTTAAATAAACAATATTTTATCTTACCTTACGAAGTGTGATCACACGTTTCTTTGGTCCCATACAACAACCTTTGATCATAATGAAGTCATTGTTTACCTCACCGTAATGTGGGAAACCACCCATAGGAGTGATAGTTTTTTCAGTGAGATCGTACTCCGTTGACGCATTGTTTTTAATGATCTACAATAAAATATAAATTAAGTAATCATATAATTACGTGAATATTTAAGATTTTTATTATATAAAATTGTTGCTATCAGTGGAGACCTAAAATATTATAGTGATACCCTAGGTACTATGACGAAGCAATTGTTATCGCCCATTTTCGAACATATACGCAACTACGCTTCCATTAAAAAGAAAGGCTATTGCGGGGAAAAGGGCAACATAATATTGACTTAATATTACTAATCATATTAAAGTTTCGTGAATTCGACAGAAAAATAAGATTACCTTGCCATCCTTCGTATGTATGCCTTGACCAATACGATAGATCTTTTTGTTCATCTCTGTACGATGATGATATCCTTTCTGACCAGCACGTGCGACAGTAAATGAAACGCGACTTGGATGCCATGCACCAATACAAGCCACTTTTCTTAAACCTTTGTGGGTTTTGCGCGGCAACTTCTTAGTATGCCAACGAGATGTAACACCTATTAAATAAATATATCATCTGTAGTACAAGAAATATGTTCATAAAACTGTTTAACATATTACAATATGTACTTCGAATTAAATCATGATTTAAATAAAGGACGTCAGAAGGAAGGCAGCAACATGAGAGTATCTTCAGGTTATCAGATAACAACACATCATGCTTTGTCATCATAGTCCGAAATGTTATTAATACATGGTGATTTAATGATACATAAGTTACTGATTCGATCATTTAGGTGTGTGTGTGTGTGTGTGTGTGTGTTCCATAACATACCTTTGTAACCCTTTCCTTTTGTAACTCCAATTACATCTATCATCTCATCTGGAGCAAACACATTATTAACAGGGACAGGTTTTTCTAAATGTTCACGAGCCCACTGAACCTTCTGATCGATAGTTCCTCCATTCAACTGAATTTCCATAATATGAGCTTTCTTTTGACGTTGTCTCAATAACTTCATCTATTTAAACAACATAATTTGTTTAAGGAATAGTAAATTTGATATAATCTTCAAAATATTTTAAACATATATGAACATTACCTGTGTATGAGCAATAATACGAACAACTTTACAGTATTTGACAATTTTCTTGAAATCCTTTTCTATGGATTTACGCCCAAGATCATCTTGCCATTTCTTAGAAGCTTTAGTAAAAGCCTTCTTCTTGCTCTTGTACCTGCACAAAAGTAATCAGAATTCCTGTCTATGTTTCTATGTGTGTACCCATGACCATCTGTAACGTGCCAATCTCTTCAAAATGAGCGGAGATTGAACACATTTCTCGGACAAGCCATAAAAAGCAATAACATAGCTCGGTGGCCATATCCGAAACATTGCTCTCATCTAATGAGCGGAGAGCTGATGTGAAATAATTTTAGTCCAAATTCAATAGATAAGATATATTAAAACAACTGTTGATCAAATTATAAAGCTTATACTCTTACCAATTCTTGTAGAAGCGTCTGCGACAATCTTCAGAAAGATGTTCTGCCCACACTGTTGTAAGTGCACGAAGACCATGTGGAGTTTCAATATATCCAACAACACCAACAACGATCATTGGTGGTGTTTCAAGAATTGTAACTGCTTCTACAATTTCCTTCTTGTTTACCTCTGAAAGAAGTATCAATATTAGAATTTTTATATAATTACAATATATGCAGTAACAATATTTTTTAGTAAGGTATTAAAAAACTGTGCCAAACATGGTTTGTCTCAATGGTCATTGCCCAATGGGCTACAAAGAGCTTATGGAATATGCTGTGCTACCATACATCTCTACGAGAGTACAGAATTGATGTACGACACCGCGGCTAAGACTATACTGCACAAGATCAAGCAGCTCTAACACCGCTACCAAAACCGACCGATACATTTCTGTATCTATCAGATTGAGGTAAGTGTCGAAAAATTAGAACGAATGTTTTTTTATAGGAAAATGACTTACTTGATCCAGGTCTATCAGCTTCTCGAACAACGTGCGTCATACCAGCCTTGTAGCCAACAAAAGCTGTTAAATGAACAGGTTTGTTTGGATCATCTTTAGGGAAAGCCTTAACCTTTCCACGATGCCGCTGGGACCTCTTTTTTGGGTAGAATCCCATAGACCCATGACGGGGAGCACTGAACTTCCTGTGCGACTGCAAACACGATAAAGTATAAGATACGTAATAATTGGAACTTCGTAGCTTTTTTTTTTTATACAAATTCAGACCGCCCTAGAATAATATCCTCATGGTTATTCAGTTAAAAACCATAAACATTGATATCTAAATCATCATATGTAATTACGAGTAAGACTTACAACATGTGCTCATAGCGTAAGACGGTATACTATGTGGTGTGAAAATAAACTATGTGTTATAATGAATAGATCAAATTGTTAGTTAATATTATTTACAGAATTTAAATAATGCATTTAGAAGTAACATAGCGCGGTAAGATTACAAGATTCTATCACGATGCACTAAGTATAAATGGATTTGTATAAAGATTTAACTTCTTCGACACTTACCATGACGCGACCAACGAAGAAAATGGAGGAACAGTTATACAGGATTTCCTTATATACTCAGTCATAACAAAAAATATCCCTAGAAATGTATAATCTACCTAGTTAGTGTTCACCCTATAGAGAGAATCCATATAAACTCTATTGAATGAATACTGGCCAATAAAATATCATGTATATTCGAATTGTAATGCTACTTCCACATGTTGAGACATTTTCGGTGTTACAAACCAAGCCAAGTGCATTTACCACACTTGGCTAAATTGGTCTAACATATGGAGGTAGTATAAATGGGTGGCCATATTGTATAATTACAAAATTAGGCGGGATTTATAACTGTCAAAACATTATGATAAAAGAACTCATAAAAAATGTTACGTTATATCGTATGATGTTAGATCATAATCAAAATAAACGTTTATATGTCTATAGTGAAATTAAAATATATAAATTAGTTGCTATATTTGCTATTTATTCATTCAAATATTTTTTTATTGATAATTTTATTGCACGTTTTCATGTGTATTAACTATACTATTACATTGGTCAGATAATGTAAATATTAAACAAGGTATGACTCTGCATTAATCTTGTTACGTGCAAATTTAGAGATGGATAAATGTACTTATGCTCTACTGTTAGTACAATGCGTGAAGTAATTGTGTAGAAAAGCTTTCGTGTTTTAATGTAGTATCCATATAGTTGAGAATTACTAAATAAAAGTTTAAAATAAATTTCATGCAGTTTTTACTATTTTATGATGTTACATGCAATGCAATGGTTAAAAACGCCCGTGAAATGTACACTTGTTTCATTTAAGTTAGCTTTAAGTCGTACTTCTCAACAAAGTATATTTACTAATTCGGTTTTATTGACAAATGTCAATTTTAATTCACACATTGAAGAGCAGTTGAGGGAAATTTTTAAATTCAGAAGTACTAATGTTAGTACATGGATTGTGGAGGTTAATATTTAATGTTTTAAATGAAATAATATTAGCACTCAAATTATATAATAAAAAAATAATCTTATTACAGAATAAAGTACGAAACTTATGTCATATATATATGGAAAGTGAGAAAAAACAAAAGCAGTATTTTTTACAAACATTAGCTATACAGTATGCAGTAGGTCACAATAGCGTATACGAAACTGCAAAGAAACTTCTATCTACAGAGGTACTTATATTTTTTATATTTCATCATATCATAAATTTATAATCAAAGTATTAATCACTTATAAAAAATATATGATTCTCTTGTTCTAGTTTAATAATGAGAGACAGATGATTATTCAAGAAAGAAATCTAAAAAATGTTCTTATACCACCGTATCAATGGTTATTTATTATTATGGGTCGCCTTAAACATGGTGTGAAATTTTTAGTTGACTTAAGAACAGATATTCTAGTAAGTGTTATACATAAATATTTTTTATGGAGATGTAATATCATTAAAATATTTTATTATTAATATTACAAACATATATATATATATATACATATATAAACATTAGACAATTCTATATTGTAACAATAATATAAAGATTTGATTAGGAATTGATAACAGAAACAAGTGACAGCGACAAGAATTTTATAATACAGCAGCTAAATTTTACACTTAAAGATTTATTATTATTGTGGTTTTCGGTAGGATTCTTACATTTAGAACGAATAACATGGGAGAGTTCCTGCGATATATTACAAAAGGTATGTATCATAAAGTTGGTATATCATAAAGTCATAGTACTGTACTTGAGTATTTTGAGAAGGTTTCAGATTATGAAGCAATACATCCAATAAGAAATTGGTTAGATTTAAAACAAAGAGTTGGTCCATATAGAAGATGTTACATATTTACACATCCATCTATGCCAAGAGAACCTCTTGTTGTATTACATACAGCATTATGTGACACTATACCACGTAAATTAATTTCTTAATATTTTTGAATGACAGTATCATATATATTATAAACATGTTAATATATTAAAGAATGATGTATTTGCAGGTAGTGTAAAAGGAATTAAAGAAGCAGAGCAGAGAATTCTAGGTAAAACAGGATCACAAGTATCATTTCTAGAAGAAGATAAATCAAAAATAACAGCAGCAATATTTTATTCAATAGCATCCACACAAAAAGGTTTACAAGTAAGAAGAAATGCATTTAAAATTTATTGATTGTTTAGAGAAACTATTTCTTAAAATCCAATAAAAAAGAAATGTCATTATATAAACATGAATAATTTTATAGGGTATCGAATTAGGTAATTATCTAATTAAAGAGGTAGCTAATCAAGTGGTCACAGAATTTCCAATGATACATGAATTATCAAGTTTATCTCCAATACCTAATTTTAGAATATGGCTATTGGAAAAGATAAAGCAAGGTAAAAGTTGGAATGTGTTGGAGTATACAGACATGTATATAAATACCAATATTTTACAGATGTATCTTTGATATTTACATTAGAAGAGAATGAAACTATTCAAACCATTCTTAAGACAAAGGATACATTAGAAGGGTTAAAAATGCTTTTTAACAACTCATTATGGACAACAAATGAACAATTGTCAAAATTACTTGAGAAACCATTACTTCGAGCATGTGCATGGTACCTGTACAAGGAGAAGCATCGTAGTTATGCTTTAAACAAAGTTGGTAAGTATTTTGTAATATAGTTTTTCTTACATTTATTTTAATTTTGTATTGTTTTAGCAAATTTTCACTTGCGTAATGGAGCAAACATGTGGAGAATAAATTGGATGGCTGATCCTTCACCACGAGGTGTTGCAAATAGTTGTGGTATAATGGTAAATTACAGGTAATATATTAGTTGATCATTTTTTTTTATGGAAAAAAATTAACAGAATTAATATTAACACTAATTTTTTAATTTTTTAGATATTATTTGAATGAATGTGAAAACAATAGTCGAAATTACATTGAAAATTATTTTATAAATGCTTCAAATGATGTGATCAACCTTGTAACACAAGCAGAAAAATTTAGAACATCATTTGATCATGAGGATGACATATCCAGAAAATAATACAATGTCCTAAACAAATTGTATGAATAATGGTATATTGGTATGGTTAATAGGATCGAAATTCTTAACAAAAAAGATTTTATTACTCTTCAAATTTTATGTTTTTATTAAAGATTATTAAATTTGTTCATTTATACAATAGCTGATTCCTTTCCAGCTTAAAGACAGCACAAAGGTCTGCAGGCAGATCTAGAACAAAATAATAAATAATTTTTTTAACTTTATTAAAGGGGTTTATTCTTTTTTCATACTATTATTATTTTGTATATGTCTAAAAAGCATAAAATTTACAAAATTATGTAATACATGCATTCAACTTTACACTACAATTTCCATAAGAAACAATGCAAACTTATTTCATACCTGTAGTCAAGGCTGGGTTTGATGAAAGTTTGTGGGAAGATGAGGTCTACTTTCTAGTTTTGTATAATCCAAATGGAATTCCTTAGCTATCTTCCTCCAGTTCTGCGCATCAAAATAATAGTAAGTACCACGTTCGTATGTCGATGTTTTTTCTACAAGTCCTAATCCAGGTGCTTGCGTTATCCACACTTTCTCCTCCATGTGATATCTCCACTCCCTGCTGTACCTTATTAGTACCAAGTAGAAATATATTTATTTATATAATATTATTTAAATATGATGAAAACATTTAATAAATAGATTAGAAGATAATATTTCCATTTTACTTACAATTCTGCTGCAGCTGCCAGTTGCAGGACATCCCCAACATTTGTATAAAACATATAAAATAGTAGATCATCTTTGTATCGATTTAGTTTAACTGGTGCTAACTTATCCCTAAAAATTTATCACATATGATTAAAATAATAAAGCTAATGATACAAGATGTTTAAAACATATAGTCATTGTGTATGTATATAAAATAAATTTTGCATGTATATATACACATTTTTAGAAAACTAAAAATTGTATTACTTAATATTTATATTAAAAACCATACAAAAGAACTAATATTATAGCAATAGATACTACCTGATTGCTGCATTAATAAGATACTCCGGTGGTACATGAAAGTCAATATCTTGTGGTCTACATGGTGTCTCTGCCCAAGGACCACCAAAATTTTGATATAAATTTTCAGGAGAATTAAGATTCAATCCTAATGCCGTAAGGTCTTGTCCTAATGCCAAAGATACTAAATTTGGGTCTGTTTCCGCTGCTCTTATAAAGGTTAAAAGACCAACCATTCCAAATTGATCTTTTACCATACTCGCTGGTATATTTGTCACCTTTCCTGTAAGATAAATGTCATAATGTTATTGTAAAGAGAAAAAAACTGATTTAATTTCATATTAAATTTATATCATTATATATTATCCATGTAATAAGAGGTAATAAAAAGAAGTTTTAGTTTGAAATAAAATATTAATTAATTCAAAGAATTTATAAGCTAGCAATGATAAATTCACTTTACATCGAGATTCTTTGTTTACCATCTGGAGATGTTTGAATGCCTCTTTTAGCTGACTGAGATTTCTCAGATCCAGGAGCTCTGTTTACTTGTAATACATCCTGGCCTATTTCTGGACCAAGACCAACAGATATACTTTTATCTCCAGAAACACTTCCACCTGGCGATGGACCTTCTCTGTTTTGTGTGCCTGGTAGAGCAGGAAAATCCTCTGAACTCATAGTAAATTCACTTGACTCAGACGTTGGTTGCTTTACCATTCCAACTGTAACATAAAAGCTGTCTTACATTCAAATCATTTTATATCTTTGAAGGTCTCAATAAGACAAAAACTGTTATTTTGAACTTGTTTGAACATAAAATCATTTAATATATACATTAAATCTTTTCTTATGCTTATTAAATTACATAAATAAAACATTACATAAATATTATGTAATGAGCACTAACCATAAGGTTGTTTCCCAGGCATGGGACTAGGCTGAGGCATAGAATCACCTTGGCCTCTATTCGTCAAGGATGGAAACTCCGAAAGATCTAATAGAGGGGGTGTACTTGTATCTCCACCACCTCCACTTCCAAATACAGAATGGAAATTATTGATCGCACCTTGAGATCCGTAGTTGCGACTTGGAGGTATTCCAAAACTGCCCATATTACCCATTGGATTTGAAGTTCTGTAAAATAT
>JAIFRP010004357.1:766156-781374 GCA_032403825.1 Odynerus spinipes
AAACATTTTCACTGATAATATACTACAAATTTAAGCATCAAGATAGGTCAAATGAATAGCACAAGCCATTTGTTTTTCTTTTTTTTTTCATGTCTAAGTTTACCTTCCAATTGAAACATAGACTGTTTATATTACCTCTAGAAATTAGGACATAGGACACTATTACAGAAATACTTTGTATACAAACAAAAGGTGTGAAATGTTTTCCCCCTCCCAACAAAAAAAATTAAACTTGCAATAGTAATATATCACTACATGTATGGTTAAGTTTTTGAATATAATCTTACCCAAGAGCAGGCATTGTACGTCTATCTGTGAAAGCTCTTTGTCCAAATAGCCCTCTGCTACTCATAGGAGAGAGCTGTTGTTGTTGAGGTTGATGACTGGTCTGTGTGCCTCCTGATCCTGATGCACCAGGATAAACGTTAGTAACCACTACCACAGAATTGGCTGTGCTCGAGGTACTTGCAGATGAGCCTGAGAACATGCCCGATGTGGGCGTGACATGACCCGCAAGGGTCGATGAATTTAAGCCCCCCCCGCCACCCGCGCGCGAAGTAAGGCTTGTGTTCGCAATACTGCGTGGCGGCTGCTCAAAGTTCAGGTTGGCCATAGCCCAGTGGCTCCAATATATAATACCTGCCAGGGCACACCAACACACTTTTGTTTTATGTCAATTACCACAACCACTTTGTTTGTATACTGTGACACGCAAGTTGTGCAATTGCATGGGATCCATGAAGATCCATGACAATATCTTGTTGTAATAACCTGTAATAATGAAGCAAAGACTAAAACATATTAATCACAAGTTATTTGACTACCAAATGTTATTTTGTATGTACTACAACTTGAAATTAAAAGGAAATTGTCATTATTTTGGAATCTATTACCTTGCTACTACAGTGCTGTCGTGAAGATCACATCAAAATGGCGTATAGAGATGAGGATAAACCTAGTGGCAGTTAAAAAATAACTTGTTCTTTACTTGTATAAATTCTATTACCGTAAGCAGTTATGATATGGATATCATGTGATAGCTTTATATGTGTACATAGAAACTATTTCTTAAAATAAAATGATTTCCTTTGAATTTAAAAGCATTAGCAAATCAATATATGATACTGATATTGTAATCTTAATAAAAGCATTAAAACGTAATGAAGAATGAAAATCAAGAACAAAAAGTACCTAATGTTTACCATAACTTGCAATGAGCTATATTTTTGTATGATAATTTAAAAGGTAAAAATTGAAATATAAAAAGGTTTATTAATGGATATAAATGTTCTCATTTGCTAATATGTTTTCATGAAATCTGTAGTGAATATAAGGAATGGTTAACATAATGTTCCAAGAAATACGTGGAATATAACTTTTTGAAATATTACAAATTTTTAACGTGTTCGTAACAGTAAAGATATGAATATTTCGAAATGTGGTTTATAATTAATTATTTTTGTAATATCAAGTCAAGATTCCGTTGACAAGCACAAAGAAGCAAGCAGGTTATAATTCCTGCAATATGAAAATATGAGAATAATGGAAGAGAGTTCGATAGTATTACCTGTTGTATTTGATCCGATTGTATATCACTGAACGCAGAATACAATCAAATTCATAATAAACAAAGTAGATGAACGTAAGAAAAAAAAACACAAAAACTTCGATGTTGACTTGGAATGAATGTGACACGAAGAAATTGTTATAATCAGTTTTTTGTACAAAAGAAAGACTTGCACATGGACGGGACCAGAAAATTCACGACTTTGTACACATCACAGCACTCTTTAGTAACAGATTACTGTTTTGTCAACCAGTTTCACAGCTTAAACAACACTAGATACACGAATTTCTGCCATATTAACAATTTCTACAAACATGTTCAAATCAGCAAATAGTATTTATTTTATAGAAATTCATATATAAGACGAGTAAATTTTAATTAAATTAATTTTTTCCAAGTAATAACAGATTAATAATATATATCAGTTTCGATTATCGCTTATCCATATGTTGGTCTAAACAGAAAATTAATAGTTTTACATTTGACTAATAATTGTTGAAATCTCTAGGGTTATTTCTCTATACGAAACTTCTGGATGTGAGCGATAGCGCACAAAGCAATCTGGTGTATTTAAGTCACAAACTGTGAAATTAAAGGTTATCCAATCATTCTTATGCTTTTGATTTGTTTTTCGTAGCCAGAAGTTGTACATACTTTATCAATTTTATCAATGTCACGATCTTATATCTTGAGAGATTACGTTTACGATCGTTTTTTTTTAAATTCCTATACGCCATAATCTCATTTTCAAAATAGAACTTTATTCATATTTATTTTTTCTTAATATTTCTATTGGTCGATGGTAATTCATGTTTTTCCCCGGTAAGCTGCCATGTTAGTTCCAGATTAATTTAACAAAAGTGAGTGTTTCGTGCGTGGAATGAAATTATCACCGTTAGTACATCAAGTTGAGTGTGCACTGTACCAAGCAAGGTTACCCTGTTACAAATGACAGTGGCACTTGGTCAAATGCGAATACGACCGAGAAGTCATGTGAACGACATGCATAGAAATATTAGGACGAATACGTCTTGTTGATCTCTATCGGTGCATACGAGTACATCTTTTTTCGTGATACTTTATGAATGTGGTTAAAGCAAGAGATCGTTTTGCGGGGGGTCTTGGTTGGGATTACCAAAATCTGACTAGACCAAAAAGCCGCCTTACCGATAAGGTATATCTATCTATGTTATTTTTTTTGTTTTTCTCATGCGGTGGATATTACGTAGTTTGAGTATTATTTACAAATTCGCTGTATTATGAAAATCCATATTTATTTACTATAATAAATTGAATATGCAAATATTGACATGTATTCTTAATGATTTTATATAAACATTGTAATTTTCTAGCTTTTAATCAAGACTGCCAATCTAAGACTGAACTACTGATGCATGGGATAATTATCTTTAATGTCGAGTACGGACAGCATCAATGGGAAACTGTTTTTCTTGCTTCAAGGTGCCACTTCCACCAGTCACCACAGAACAGTCTGTTGTATTGGAGCATAAAGACGGTAGAATTTTCATTGTACATAAATATAATTGGTACAAATATGATAAATGACTAACTCCTGAATTCACTTGAATATAGAAACAATGGAACTGAGAGGATTATTCTCAAACTCTTGCCAACAAACTGGTCCACTCGTGCCTGCAGAAACACATGTCAATGGAAACAGAAAATCGTTAAGTACTGTACCTACGCTTAACAATGTAGGATCAGATAACTGTGGATCCATGCCTAGTATACAAAATAACTTACGCCTGCCACGAGGATTTTGTGCGCGGTTACCTCCAATAGGCCGTTCAGGTACTTCTTCGGGTCTTAATTTAACTACAGAGTTTAAACAACAAAGAGAACCATCAGAAAACAAATTGAATGCTTTGTTTGATCAATATAAGGTATGTACATGATATCTTATAATATTTAAAAGAATTTATGACCCTATTAAATTTATTTCAAATCATTTAATTATTTTATTTAAAGGATTTACACGAAGATGTAATATTAGCTGATGGGATAGAGAGGCTTTGCAATGATCTGCAACTTTCTCCAGATGAATTTAAAGTACTTGTTCTAGCTTGGAAATTAAATGCTGAACAAATGTGCCAATTCACACGTCAAGAATTTGTAACAGGGTTGAAAGCTATGCGTGTTGATAGTATACGTGGCATTCAGGCAAGACTACCTGAAATTGTACAAGAATTGATGGTCAATAGTGATTTATATAAGGATCTCTATCGATTCACATTCCGCTTTGGTTTGGATGTCATCGCTGGTCAACGAATACTGCCAGCTGATATGGCTATTGTCCTTTGGCGGCTTGTTTTTACTATTCGAGAACCTCCACTTTTAACTAGATGGTTAAAATTTCTTGAATGTCATCACGTTCGAGGTATACCTAGAGACACTTGGAATATGTTTCTGAATTTTGCTGAAAGCATTGGAGATGATCTTGGTGCTTACGATGATGCAGAAGCATGGCCAAGTTTATTTGACGACTTTGTAGAATATGAAAATGATCAGATGAACCAAAACATCACTAAAGATGATATAATGAAAGATGCTTCTATTGATAAGGCTTAATAAATCTGTTAAAAAAAAAATGATTAAATTAAAGTACAGTAAAGTGTCCGACCTTTGAAGAGAATCTTCTAAAATGATTTAATGATATAAATATGTGTGGAAAAAATGCTAGGATAACATTGTGATATTTATGACTACTTTTAATCAGTGAATTAATAAAATTATCTAATCGTGCATTTTTTATTCGAAAGTGACATTAGATTTTCAAATGTGGATAGATATATGTTGAGTCATATAATTTATTAACTAAGAATTGTGGATTTTTATAAAGAAATGAAATGTGAATAACCAGTTCTATCTTCCTTGATAAGTTTAAATGAAGAAATATGGTGCACTGGAGTAAAAACAGCATACTTCTTAAGAGTGTTGACAAATATATTGCTTCTTTTTGTGAATTTTATACTTTAAAAAAATCTGATACTATAGAATATTATGAGTAATTACTACTATTGATGGTTACTGATTGTTATTAACGAAAAAAAGACATTGATATAATCATAAATTTGATTAACATTAAGTCGGTGCATATGAAATGTCGGATTTTAATTACATGTCAATCTTAATCACTCGGCTTTCGTTATGTTTGTGTTTATAACATAACCGCTTTAATAGTCTTACTGTATATTGTCAGAGTGATACTTCATAAAAAAAATTTCATAAAAATTGTTTATTTTTGTGACTTATTTTGAATTATATACAAGTATGAATTCTGTTGATATTCATGTAATTTTTGTATACAAGTTCAAACTTGGCAATAATGCTGCAAAAACCACACTCAACATAAACCAAGCATTTGGGGAGGGCACTGTAAACGAGTGAAAAGTGCGGTGTTGGTTTAAAAAATAAAAAATTTTATGGCCATCGCTCATTAATCGACATGGGTCACAATGACGCTCGACCGCATATATCGCAATAGACAATTAAAAAATTTCCTGATTTACAGTATGAAATTTTGCAACACCCACCGTACTCACCTGACCTATCTTCAACGAACTATCATTTATTTAAACATCTAGAGCTGTTTTTATGCAATAAACACTTCGAAAATAAAGAGAGTCTTAGAACCTCTATAACAGAGTTCGTTGACATAAAAGACCAAACCTTCTTTAAGAATGGCATTTATGCATTAAAAGCTCGTTGGCAAAAGTGTATCGAAGCAAATGGAGCGTATTTTAATTAAATAAACATATCTTTAAAAAAGATACAAGCTTTTTAATATCTACTTAAAAATACGACATTTCATATGCACCAACCTAATATAATCATATATTGATGATGCTAAAAGATAAAATATATTGCAAAAGCTGCATTTTGTCACATACATTGCATTGTAGTAGTACTAAATTTGATTTCTAAATACTTTTACCTAAAAATCAATAATGATTTATGATAGACTTTTTCTATTACAGCATATATACATAAAATTTAAATATTTTATAAAAATTAAACAATTAACTATTCAGTATGTAAGGTTAATTGATTAAATACATCTATTAGTATAGTCTATTCCCTATAAGAATAAAAACTACTTAATTTTTTCATATGCATTTTGTTTTAAAATTAAAAATGCATTTTATACAGTTATAAAAATGTATAAAGTATACTTTAGTCAAATAATAGAATACTTTATCATTGGATCTTACCAAAGCAAATACAGAATTTAATAATTCATAAATGTTCTATAGGTATTTCATAGTTATTGGTGCTTTTATAAATGATTTTCAACCTTGACGTAAATATGAAGAATTTTATAATACAATCAAATTAAAAAGAAAATATAACATCATATAGTTTTGCAGTAATAGAATTATACACTCAAATGCTGTACATACAAGAAAATTAAATAGCGTGGACTTAATAGATAATCTACATGCGCCAAATCCAAATTATTCTATAAGAAAATGAACAAAGTTATAGTAATTATGAAAAATAAAGAAGATTCTATTCAAAGGACTTTTTGCGTAAAAGAGTTTTTAAAAAATCTCTTAATCTAAATTTTGTGATACAGTGTGTACAAGTCTATACAATCTTGGATTCATTAATATTTCCTACTGATAAAAGAAAGCAAATGTAAAAAAAGTAAAGTATTTTATATTAAATATAGATTCCAAAATTTGTCTGGTTAAACATAATATATTTTATTAGATTAAAGTGTATGATGTAACCCTATGCAAAACATGCATGTATTCTAGTGTGACATGTTCGTTATGAATTGTGGTTTTTAATAGTCAGTTATAGAGATTCTTTTCCACAATGGAACATAAACGATTATAAAATCAGGTTCCTATTTAGTTTTTATTTTTTATAACGCACTTACAGCAGTGCTAAGGAAGAAATATTTACTTTTTATTATTGTTGCAAATCTCTCATGGAATGACAAGATGCGACAAAACATATTCTAATACAAATTAATGCAATTTTTATAGTGTATTATAAATATATAATACAATTTGGATGTATGCATCACAATGTATCATGTCAGTTTAAAAAAATCTATGAAGACTTTGTAAACTATCAGGGAACTATTTCCTGTTTTATTTTATATAAAATTGTGATATATATTTATATTAAAAACAATTTCACGGCAAACAAAACTTTTTGTTGAAATTATGGTTGTCTAAAAGGTTGATGTGTTGCAATGTACTTTCTTACTATTATGCTTTAACATATTCACCGTCCTTTGTCCACAGTACCTGATACAGGTACAATATACAAATACCGAATATAGGAATTAATGTTGGATGTAAACGAAGCTTACACAGAGATACACGAACATAATTATATGTTATAAAAATAAAATTGCTAAGATGAAAGTATAACTTTAAACTTCAGAGAAATGAACTATTTAAAATGAACTAAACTTAATATACCCTTTTTTCATATCATAAAGCATTGAAAAAAAATATTTACAAAATAACAGCCATGGGAATATATATCTAAATTATTATTGATCGCTATTACTGTTATAAGCAAGAAAGGTTCTCTCCTTGAATCTCTGTGTAAGCTGCACTTAATTTGTATGGGGATTATGTTAATACGCGTTCATATATGTATTGCTTAACCTCAGCAGGCGCACACATATTAACAATATTCTATTAAAATAATTTAAATTTAAGCTTCAACTTAAATTGGAGCTCATACTTGACTAAGAAACAATTCTACTTTGTATCTATTGATTGCACATGTATAATTACTACTTCTTTTAAATGCTTCCATTAAACTTTCCTGAAATATTTCCTTAAGATTAAATAGAATTACTTTGATTGTGATAATTTTAAATCAGATTGAGTCACATTTTATAGAAACAATGTCATTACAAAAAATAGGTGTGATAATTAAGTGAAGAGTCAAATCATAGTTATAAGTAGAATTCAAGCATTGGTATGATAGAATATTTATAATGACGGATGTACATTTCTGATAAGTCATAATAAATCCATTTTAATTCTACAGAAGGTATATATGAAAGCAGTATATAAGTAAGAATGCTTCAACACTTTAAATTATCCTTTAGATAATAAATAAGTTTTTATATAATTACAAGGAAACTTCCCTCTCATTTTACCATATTTTACCGATGATTAACATATGTTGATATCGTTCTAGATATTGTAAAATTATATTATTACATTTGGAGAAATGTATTTTATGCTGTCCTTGATAACAGTATGTAGTAATTATAGAAATTAAATTATTATAATTGGTGATAGAGAAGGGTACACGATGATAAATTCAGCATTTAGGTAAATTACTTTTTCTAAAACATAACATATAAGATCATTATTTTATTTATATTACTAATTAGTAATTTGAATTTGTTAAAGCTATAGTTATGAGAGATCGTAATGGTTTTAAATGATCAGAATATCCTATTCTATGATATTTTTAACACATATTGTATGCTTTTTTTAATGAAAAGTGCCATGGATATAAATTAATCATAACATTTAAAAAAATTATTGTGCTTGTTTAAATGTGAACAGATTATATGCTTTCTTGTAAAAGAAACTATTGGTGTTTATTACAATATGCACTTTATTAAATGTTAAATAAGAAATTTTAATTCTGTATAGGATTAAAATAAATTTAAAATGACTAAAAATAGGTAAATGTATACTATATGTACATTACATGATTTTAATTTAAACAAAAAACAATAGAATGTAAAAATCGGCGAAGGTCATAAAATTACAAGTTCAACAAAAAAATATAAAAGAGTGATGATACGGACTACATTATTGTTTTAATATATATTTAAAACATGTTCCAAATTTAATGATTTCATTCGTAAGCGATACTACTCAACGTATTTTGTTTGGATAGTACATAAATGATGTAAAACTGTATTTCTCTCCTCTTGATTTTATACGAAAGAACGAAAGCTAAATTTTAAACTAGAAGGGAAAACGATTGTTCGATTGTTACATACTAAACAATTGAACAATTATCAATTTATTCGATTATCTTTAGAATGATAATTGTTTCAATCGAATAATTCGATTATTTTTATTCGCAATTCCTTGATATAATTTTTAACATTTTCGCAGAGTAGTAATGAGTTACATTTTCTTCTTTTCTTCTTTCTCTTTTTTTCTTTCCGTTCCTCGCTGGTCGCTTTATATATATATATATTACTCTCAGCGTTAGTTCAGACGCTTGGACGTTCAGCGTTCATTTTTCATTGTTAACGTTTTATACGCACTTGATGTACTACATTGCCGAATAGAACTTTTTTATATTTGACGAAATGGACGCCTTTCAATTAACATTATTAAGAAATATTACATTGGCAAATAAAAGTGTAAGTCTTACTAATACGTTTAAAACGATAAAAAATGATGAAGAGCGTGTGGTGTTCACGCTCAATGTGATGAAAGAGTTTAACGCAATTCCTAGAGCAAAGGATGTGCCAAAAAATTCCAAAGATTCTGAAAAGTTTAGAGAGGAGGGAAATAAGTTGTTTGTTACAAGTCCCCTTGATGGAGACAAATGTATTGAAGTATTAAGGTTATATACAAAGAGTATAGCCTATGCACCTTGTTCTTCTGTAGAATTGGCTCTGGCTTATGCTAACAGATCTGCTGTTCTATTAAAAATTCATAAATATACAGAATGTATCCAAGATATTGACAGAGCGCTATCCCTAAATTATCCTGATAAATTAAGAGCAAAATTATATGTACGACGATTAGAGTGTTTAGTATCAATAGGAGAATCCTCTATAGAGGAAAACTATAAAACTGCAATGCATTGGCTTGAAAAGATGTCATTAGATGATCCTAATCGGGAAAGATTTAAAACAAAATTACAACAGTTACAGGGACAGTCAAATAATCTGATAAAGAATAATTTGAAAAAGCAAAAAAAACAGCAAATTACAGTTAAGTCTCAAAACACAGAAGTCCCATGTGCATCGGATGCAATAGCTATCAAATACAATGATCAGTATGGAAGACACGTTATTGCTGTCCGTGATATTTTCCCTGGGGAAGTCATTGCTATAGAAAAGCCATATGCACTTCTTTTATTGCCAGCTAACATTTATAGTCATTGTTCCAATTGTCTAGATGTGTCTTGGGCAAATATACCATGTGATTATTGCACTTATGCCATGTATTGTTCAGAAAAATGTAAATTGGAAGAATGGAAAAAGTATCATAACATAGAATGTCCTCTATTTTCTGCATTATCCAACATGTCTAATTATCTTAAATTAGATTTATTTAGTACAAGAATGGCGATACAAGCAATAAGAGAGTTTAATAGTTTCGAAGATTTACGAAAAGAACTTAAAGAAGTTGACAAATGCGATGGTGATTATAATTTTGTATTTATTTTTTAGAATATCAAGTAATAGTCTAAGTTATTTTTTCTACATCGAATAATAATTTGCTACAGATTTTAGGACAAGAGGTTTCAGTTCAGATAAGAAATTTTATACCAACAAATATAGAAGTGTGTACTCTCTTTCAACGAATGTTGAAAAAAGACCACCAGCAGATTTATTCAGAAAATCCATAGATGCTTGTTTTATTTTGTATCTGCTTGCTACACGCACTGCAATGTTTGGAGATAAACTGCAAGAAAATTTATCCATATTAGCTAAAAACAGCGATGCTACACTTGTTGGTGGACTCATATTAAAGCATCAACAAATAATACCTACTAACATGCATATGGTAAGTATTCATTTTTTGTATTTTTATTTTGTATTTTATATTTGTATTTGTTACAGTTTGTTGAAGAATATGAATTAAATAATAGACAGAGAGGGGTAATAGCAATGCCATTTTGCAGCTTAATTAATCACAGCTGTGATCCAAATGTATTAAGAAATTCGAGATTGGAGCATGTAGTTTTATATGCTGCATACCCTATAAAAAAAGGGGAACAGGTGTTTATATATGTTTCCAGTTAACATAATATATTTTGTAGAGTTTTATAGAATGTCTCACGAAATCGGTAATTTAATAGCTTTTGGATAATTATGGTCAGCTTTATGCTATGACACCAAAAGAAGAGCGACAGCAGCCCCTTTTAAAACAATATTATTTTGAATGCAAGTGCGTACCGTGTAATGAAGATTGGCCTCTATATTTTAATCTACCTTCTTACAAGGTATTTATAATTTATAAGTTTAATTATATTATATCGAATGAAAACAATTACTTGTTTTATTATGCAGGTTACAGTAAAAAATTCACGCAATAAATCGATTATCACATCAGCTTTAAGAAAATTTGATGCATATGTGACTCTAGCGACCGAGGGAGATGTTCTTGATAAACCACATATAGTACAAGATTTGCTGAAGATGATACAAGTATTATATGACCATGCTCCGATGCCTTGCAAAGAAATGTGCGATGTTATCGAAACTTTAAAACGTGTATACGGTTTAAACGGTAATAGATTTGATAAACCTGTGATATAAATATGATAGTAGTTTATACAACATCATCATACATCATTGCAATGAAATTATCATCAAATCCACTTGTTTAGTTTTATAGAAATTATTGATTTCACATCATATTATATACATACAAAACCTAAATAATATATTTTGTTTTTTTATCTATGCAATAATAAAAGATACGTATATGTTTATATATATGCTGACGGTTCCTTTCTAATCCATGGTAGAAACAAGTGATAAAAGAAGAAGTTACATAGCATAATGGATATTATCATAACTTTCTATGATATTATTTTTTATGTGGATGCATCGATACACCTGCCAAGTGAAATTGCATTTTTCTAAATGCAATCCTGTTTTTTTTTATAAATCGATTCTTTCCATTATTCTGTGTATAACAGTATTAAGTCAAAGTCATATACGTGGGACACTATATATTGCAAAATGTACCATTTGAACTATTATATCGTCTGAGGTAGAAATCGAACAATAAAAGTCCGGTGATGTCCGAATATGTCCTGTTGAACATTATTTTTGCATTTCGGTGCAGAATCTGTCAGGGTTGTAAATCTTTAAATGCATATAGTAGGGAACTCGTTGGATCGTTACCTACATGTCCATCCTGCATATTACACGATAGCAGCGTTGAGATATAAATATTATTTACTTTCACATTTTTTTCACGTTAACAATATAGTAATTATCGATATCAGAGCTATAAGTCCTATTCGAATTTCTCTGGCTGAGGCAGCCGATGTACCGTCGTCATTAACTAAATTATTATGAATTTCTTTTAATGTGTTATGCACGTAATTAATCCTCCACTCCACACCAGGGTGTACAGGACTGTGTTTTTTCAAGTATTCAACAACCGCGTCCGCTGTGGTAACGGCTAAAAACGACAATAATGAATAATTTTGGACATTTTACGAGTGGTCAATATTAAAGTGAACATATCATACCCATTTGCGTAAATTTAAGATCTTTTAACATCTTGTAACCATCTCCTCCGTTCTGCATAAATTGATTTATTAAAACTTTATAAGTTGCACTTTCATCGAGCTTGCTATAACTTGGGATACGACAGGCGGCACATTGAACTTGTACGGAAACGACCCTTGAGTTGGGTGGTCGAGATAAATCGTACAGGACCTGAAACGTGCAGATTTTAAAATACCTCTTGGAGAAGGGAAACAGATATATATTGAATATTCAATAAAAGCATCGAATAATAAGAGTGTCGCGAACCTGAAGACCGGAATATTGAAGGAATGTACCGAACAAATTTTCCGTAGAATGTGTATTAAGATTGTAGACGCTCCATTCTAACATCGAGAGAAGTTGTGCACCCGTCATAGACACCTTGACGATGATGTTGCCGAAGGGTAGAACACCAAGCACATCACTCATCGTGATCTACGTTTTGTAATAAAGAAAGGATCTATCAAGGAGATCAAAGTATGGAAATGCAAGGGAACAAGAGTGATAACGACATTTGAGATATCGACCTTATCATTTTTGGCTCTGGTAATAGATGCTCTTATACTTCCACTATTTTGAACAGCAATGGCCGCATCGGTCCACGCTCCTTTTACAACGTATTCCTGAGCATTCTGCAAGCGCAATTATTATGGTAGAATAGATTTTATAAATTTCGTTGGCAACAAAATTCGAGGAACTTACGAACTTACATAATCGATAATAGCATCGGTGATAAGATTTCCTAAATTACATTCCGCGCGTCTACAGGTTTTACTGTCGCCGTCTAGTAGCACACGACTTTTTCCAACCACCATTGAACTTATATTATTTATACCTGGTCTGAGTTGATCCAGTTCTTCGAGAACATCCGGTGCCTGTAACGAATTGTCTTTAGACATAACATACATTTCTATCGTCTCGAATTGACGAATTACGTGTCGTCTCACCTGTTCGATGCTACTGTCGACGAGAATCGGATTGCCTTCGATGTGAGTGATCTCGCCGTTCGAGTCGAACGTCACGCTGAAGTTACCGAGATATTTGGTGTAAGCGTACGCCTGAACTACGTATACCTTTCTACCACTGTCTTGTGTAACCTCCGTGGGATAGAATCCCTCCGGATGTTCCGCGTCGGGTTGTTTACCACGATAGAGAAAAGTATTGGTATGTCCACCAATAACGATGTCGATGTCCTCGACCTCCTTCGCTATTTTCTTATCAACGTCGAACCCAGAATGACCCACAGCGATGAGAATATCGATACCCTGCTTCTTCAATTTTTTCGCTTCTTCGCGAATCGCCGGGACCTCGTCGTTGATGATCACGTTTCCGGTGTTCGCTAAAACTACCGTCTCCGGTGTAAGATAACCGATCACACCGATCTTGGTACCGTTTACCTCCAAGATCGTACTGTTCGCTAACTTCGTTGCCTTCAAGCCAGGTTCCTTGGAGAGGTCGAGATTCGTCGCGAGAATAGGAAAGTTTGCACTCTCGATAAAAGGTATCAGACCATTCACGCCGTCGTCGAACTCGTGATTTCCAAGACTCTGAGAAGCGAGAGACAAAGGGTGTGTTTGAACGACGAGTTTAAAGACAATGAGAGCTAACGAGATCGATCGAATTCATTTCTAATACTGACTATTGCGTCTGGAGCGAGTATGTTGAGAAACTTTGAGACGATCTTCCATTTGTAGACGTTATACCACACGGAGCCTTGATACGTATCGCCAGCGTTCAAGAACAATGTCGGCGTTGACGAATTTCTTGCTTGGCGAACCAAGGTCGCGATTCTGGCGAATCCACCGTAACACTTTCCAGCTGCGGCGTCTTCTTCCGGGCAAATCGGTGCTGATAACCTTGATGTTTCTTCGAACCTGAATGCACGAATAAAATGGTCAGTATTTTACAATATTATCCGAGCATAGATTTCTATGTAGTATAAATTTCTCGTAATGATAAATAAGCGAAGAGAAATTAATGTGGTATAAGACGTGAGTTTTTTTATTATTTTGTCGTATTTCATCATAAACAAATTGATGATAAAAGGTAAAATCTTAAGATCACGACTGTGGCTACATTTTACAGTCCACTTTGTGAAACGACGTTCGCTAATCAATGATTAACGTTCCAATGATAATAATTAGCAGTAAAGATTTAATTGCTGTCGTTAACATGTACCTACTCTCGAAAGTCACTAATCTCTTTTTCTTTTTTTGCTTAATAGTAATTTTTTATTTTACCTGGCGTGCATGTCATTTGTATGGACAATCTGAAAAGTAAGTCCTTCCCTTTCATTTTTCGAAGGAAGCGGGTTTCCATGGACAGGGTCATTCGATATTATCGTTAGTATAAAAATTGTCAACGTGGATAAAAGTGTCGTGAACATTTCTTCGGCTCGTCAAATATCGCACGTAGAATAATAAGATATTAATTATTCGCAGCCGCGTTGCTCCTGAAATATTTTCGTTTTTATTAAATATGTATACATATGCTGCTGATAAAGCGCGTTGTTTTACGAGACGCTGAAGTCATCGTTATCGCTGACGTCTTCTTACCAATGTATTCGTCAATGTATTCGTATTATAAGATTCCTTTAATTATCGATTTTTATCCTGGCACGGGTACCACGATACCTTCGCTTTATTCTGTAACAATAAAAGTTTCATTGCGACACGATCGCCGACGTGAGTGCGTCGACGTCGCGTCGATAAGAGTTACGGCAAATAGAAATTCGATTAACCGCGGAGAATTTCTTTTTCTCGATGTAGAAATGCTGCCACGAGTTTAATAAAATATATTGCAGTTACGAAACGATCGTGACGACGGTGCCAAGTGAGCCGCCTTTCGTGTAGCCTTTAATAATATCGGTAAACTAAATGAAAGAAACGATTAAATCGTCGAGAATTTATTTCGTTGGCAGCTTCGTTCTTCCTTGAATTTTCTAATGCTTGCATTTATATAACATGTGCATTCGTGATTGGGTTACTAAACAAAATCGAGTTAACAACATCAATGTACGCGCGCCTGCGATCTCGAAGAATTTGATCGAAAACGGGGATTCATAGAGAACGCGCTTTCGCTCTTTGCTTTCGTTTTCACCTACATATACGAATATGGATTAACAATAAACGTCACGATATACGATATACTATTTACACAATT
>JAIFRP010004357.1:783660-801297 GCA_032403825.1 Odynerus spinipes
TACGTATGTGTGATATGTATTACTTACTTGTACTATTTCCTCGATCTACGTATCTCCGTTAGTATTACAAAGCTAGCACGCGCATACTAGATTCTCTCATTGACACGTGCGCGATTACATAAGACTGCGACACGAAGCGCGTCTCTTTCAAAAAGTTTTTGATAACGCGGACTAATGAAAGAAGCAACGCATGCGGCACTAGCCGCCACACTCTATCGCGATCGACTGATCTACTCTAGATGCCGCTTTTCAATTTTATCGTGCCGATATATCTATGTAGTAAAGATAAATTCCATGATCGGTAAATGTCAATCTTTGAAACTGGTTTAATGAGCGGATCGATCGTAGATCTGTGCATTGAACATTCAATGTCCTTGTTTTTTTTATCTTTCCTTCCTTTTCCTAGCGCTAAATATTTATAACTAGGAGGCCCTACCTAGTTTACAGTTTCAAGATTATTGTCGCCTGTATTATAAATAATGCTCGTCTAGCGCGAACGTTTGTACCGTGTTAAATGAAACCTTATTTAATATATAAACAATCGAATCAGTGCAGAGCTTTGAAATGTAATAAGAATAAAAAAACAACTACGTTTCTCATTTTTTAACCGACTTCGAAAAGACGGAGGTTACTCAATTCGTAAGTGGACTATGTCGTTTTTTTTTTTTTTTTATTGCTCAAATCCCACGACGACGAGATATAGATTGCTTTTTATAATAGCACGTGGCTTTCAGGTTTGGAGTCGCCGGCTGCGAAAGTGTTAGACGTGTATACGATAAGTATACTACCGAAACAGAGAAAGAAAGAGAGAGGGGGCAGCAATAATTGTTATCGAGCGAGACGATGGAAATATTTTCCGAGATAAATTTCAACGGCGGCATTCTGATAATTATGAGGCACCTTGTACGGCGAATATTTACTATAGCAACTTCAAGAAACGATAATGTTGAAAACGTTTTGTCGAGGAAGGAGCAAAGACGGATCGCTGTCGGAAGAGCAGTTATCGACGAACATTTGGTGACGACAGGTGAGACTCCTCTTCGTGATTTACAGTTGACGCGTTCAACGGCTATCCGCGTATTCGATTAGGTTTTTCCCACAAAGTATTACGTTTTCTCGTCGTTTCTCTTTCCTTTCCTTTCCATCCTGAAACACGAAAAGGATGACGAATTTTAGCTCGTCTTAAAAAGCGTGTCGTGATTTAACTCGTATGTCGTCGTATGTTATTGTATCTTGTTCAAGTCGTTACTATATTATATAAATGACGCTTCTATCGATTTGGTAGTTCCTTCGTAATCTGGCGTTATCTAAGAATAGAAATATTATCAGTGAAAATAGTTTTACCTACCTGTTAAAATGGGTAATTCGTATTTTCTTTAACTGCGCGTAAATATTCGTTGGTGCCTAGCCTAATTGGCCGATTAGTTTTTACTTTTCGTCGTATTTTGTGTTGCTCGTTTTGTTTTCGCCGTACCCATTAAATTCGACCTACAAGATAGAACGGTATATACATTTTGCTAAAGGTTACTTGTCACGATTCCGTTAAATGTATCGCGATTAAGCGAAAATTGGACAAGAGAACGAAGTGAACTACGATGGATGTGATTCGTTTGATTTTGTGCGTTTGAAAAGATAATCTACGAAGAGGTATGACGATAAATATTCTAACGATAGAAAACGATATATTTTATCGGTCGAATGACGTATCGCAAGTTGCTTACCCTTAAAGTTAAAACGTAATTAACTTAGCTCGTGGAACGGTGGTTACGAGCGACGCTTATGTCATTGTCTCTTACGTTCATCCTCTCCTACACGAACGTCGTCTGGTCTAGTCGAGGCGAATAAAGCCATCGAAAGGTATACAACACACGCGTAGCAATTAATACCACCTCGTTTCACAGTCGTACACCTTTCGGCCACAACATGTACTCGGTGTTGTTGGTAGCCGTGCTGTTTCGAACATGTCTGTGCTTCACCGGTCGAGGACTCGTCTATCCTGGTCAGACCGATCTCTTCGAGCTGTCCATCATACACCTAAATGATTTTCATGCGAGGTAAGAGTCGAAGTAAACTTAACAAAGAAACGCGTATGTATGTAAATATTTTCCAGTAAAATTACGACACGAGCGTGTGTCGTCTCTTGTCTGTTGATCTCCGACCGTAAAAATTAGTTGATTACCCCCCATTTTGTATATTTGCATTCTCGCCTGCTTACGCAAGGCAAGAATGAAAATAGAAATTACAAACAGACACCGAAGAAAGAATATTAAGGATTATATAACGAACGTTAGCGTTGCTCTTAACACACGACCTTATAATACCATAGTATGCCGCGTATTAAATTGGAGAAGAATTGAAGTCAAAATCTCAGGGTCATCGGGGATGAGGTTTGGATTAATGGAGGGAACGCTCTTTCTTCTCTTTTTGGTACGCTTGATCTCGCTGTAGTCATTGATCAACCGGACAGCGACGAAGGAATAACGTTTAAATATTTTTATTTATTTTCTACCAAGGAATAGAATTGAAATATTTTTGCTTTACAAAGAATTAGCGTTAGATTATTTATTTGGACTTCCTCGATCGTTGTGTAACGAACAGGGGATAATAATAATCTCGAAGTCGATAAATTTTTGTTTTCGATCGTTTTTTAAAGATGAATTCGAATAGAAATTAAATTTAATTTTACGTGTCATAAATGTAGCGTTATATTGCTCGCAAAATAAGAAATAGCATTACGAAAGATTTCAACAGACTAGTCCAACATCCGGTACCTGTCATCCTGGACAAGAAAAAGATTGCGTCGGTGGGATTGCTAGAGTTTACACCGCGGTCAATCGATTAAAAGAAGAACGACCGAATGCTATTTTTCTGAACGCTGGCGATCATTATCAAGGAACATTATGGTACAACGTTCATCGTTGGAACGCAACTGCCGAGTTCCTGAACATGTTGCCGCACGACGCAATGGTAACGCGTACTAATATAAAAAAAGAAGTTAAACGATGGGGTAATAAAATACTCGTTAATTTTTAGACGATAGGAAATCACGAGTTCGACGATAAGATCGCGGGTCTTGTACCTTTTCTGAAGGCTGCGAAAGCACCGGTCGTTGTAACGAACATCGATGACAGCGAAGAGCCAAGTATTCAAGTTCGTAGAGCTATCATGTTTATGCGTTTTTCTTATCTTCCCTGCAATTTATATGCAATTTCAATTTTAGGGTCTTTATCAAAACAGCACGATTCTCGAGAGAGGAGGTAAAAAGATCGGTGTAATCGGAGTTATTATATCAACCACGAATGTTAGTAGATATTTGTAATTACATTTGGATATATTACGAAGCGTAGCGATTATATATCAGCCGTTGATAATTTATTAGACTATCGCGGATACAGAAAAATTGAGATTTCTGGACGAAGTAGACTCCGTGAACGAAGAAGCTGAAAAATTAAAGGCACAAGGAGTGGACATTATCATAGCCTTAAGTCATTGTGGTTTGAACATCGATCGAATTATGGCTGCCAACTGCCCCTTGGTCGATGTAATCGTCGGAGGGCATTCGCATACTTTCTTGTACTCTGGTTTGTAAAATGACTGATTTTTCATTCACGTTTGATAATGTTCAAATTTGCTTGCTCTTTTTCAATTACGTTACAATCTGTTAAGGTCCACCTCCTTTTATCGATATACCTGAGGACGAGTATCCTGTGGTCGTTACGCAAGAAGAAACTAATAGGACGGTGCTCATAGTACAGGCGGCTGCCTTTACCAAGTACGCGATCAAATTTTTTTTTCTTTGCTTCCAGCGATGAGATATTGCTCTATCGAAGTCAAATGCTATCATCGAGGTCGTAAGGCCAACTAATAGACAATGTTTTTTTTCGATAAATTGACCTACTGAAGCGTACACATTGAATTAAATGAAGCGTTACTTTTTTTCGACCGTAATCGCAAATGATAAGGGCCGATGGTCATAAATAATCAACTTTTTCATTTTCGTCCAGATATCTCGGAAATTTGACAGTGTGGTTCGACGAAGATGGAGAAGTCGCCGATTGGGAAGGAAACCCAATTCTTTTGGATTACTCGATCGAAGAGGGTAAGTCAAGAGAGCCTCAAGTCCTGCACCGATGAGAAATTTCAAAGAACGAATAAAGATAAATAAAAGTTCGGTTCTCGTAGATCCGGATATCTTGAAGGCCCTTGTTCCGTGGCAAAAAGACGTCGATGCGGTCGCGTGGAAGCAAGTTGGCAAGACAAAAGTATTCCTGGACTCGAAATGCAAAG
This sequence comes from Odynerus spinipes, assembly GCA_032403825.1. Lineage (NCBI taxonomy): Eukaryota > Metazoa > Arthropoda > Insecta > Hymenoptera > Vespidae > Odynerus > Odynerus spinipes. The sequence continues at coordinate 787,948 of JAIFRP010004357.1, forward strand.
GAAAACAATGTAATTTGGGTAATTTTATAGCGGATGCGATGGTCGATGCGGTAAAAAACTTTTTATATTATATAGAAATCCCTATATCATTCAAGGAAACTAAGTTGATGACATAAAAATTCTTTTATCGTTTCCTTTTTCAAATCTAGTTCGTAGATGCGGCTGAAAATAAAAGTTACTGGACTTACGCGGCCATATCCTGCACCAATACGGGCGGAATTCGTGCTTCCATCGAAGATTTTGCCGTCGATGTTACTTACGGTGACTTACTAATGGTTCAACCGTTCGAAAATACTTGGGATACCGTCGAGATAACTGGCAGCTCTATCAAATACGTAATACTATGCCAATTTTCGCATTCCTAAGTAAATCCGCAATGATAAAATTTCAATTCTGACGTTATCGGAAACGATTGATTAACAACCGATGATTATATCATTGAATACACACTCGTTAGCGATCGCTGATCGATGATAACAAACTAACGCCGTGTTATAGACTATCGCCGCACCTATCGTTTGTGTATAAAGGGTTGCAGCTTTTAGGCGTAGTTCGATCACATGAACTATATCTGTATGTAACATTTTCAGCTGTTGGAGCATGAAAGGATTATGGTCTGGTCTGGATTGAAGGTAACTTATAACATGACAAAGGATGCACCTAGTAGATTGGTCGATGTCAAAGTCAGGTAATTATATATTTTGTAGTTTCTTATTTTATTTCTATAGTCACACTTTAATATATACCTTACCTTCGTTACTTTTAATAGATGTCGTGCGTGCGAGGTGCCGAAATACGAGGATCTCTTGGACGACGAGTGGTACAGAGTCGTCGTTCCATCCTTTATCTACGGCGGCGGAGATAACATACAAATTTTTAAAGAATCTGGACGGAATCATAAAGTCGGTTCGTTGGATATAGATCTCTTTGTAAAGTACGTGGAGAAAATGAGTCCCATCATCGCTGGAACAGATAACCGTGTTAATTTTCTTTACGTTCACGACGAAAACTACGTACATATATCATAAATCTTAGGAACGATCATGCATTTTAATTTCAACGAAGATTTTATACCTCGTGTAAATAAAATATTGTTTTATATAATATGGGGTTAATTGGAAGATTGGGAGAAGCGGTAAAACGACAATCGAAAAATTTAAAAGAAACTTTCTCCATCTCTCTCTCTCTCTCTCTCTCTCTCTCATTTTTTGTCTTGTCTTCTTCTTTCGGAGAGATCCCATCCCAAGAATCGTGCGGGACATCCTTAAAGAAAGCAGGAAATGTTGGCCGCTTATCTCGCGGTATCTCGAGATCGCGGCAGGTGAAGCATTTAAATAATATATCGAACAGGTGAAATAGCAGCTGTTCGTCCGCATCTCCGTTGGCCCTCCTCGCGCGCAGGACGCGTGAATCTCTTTGTGGTGCCGCAGAAACGTTCCTTTTTTATATATCCATATAAGTAAAGCGCGCCAACAATGCGCGCGCGTAAATACTTTCGATGAAAGCTTCATTCTTCGAGACGCGACTCGAATTATAAATAGTATATCGCGATCCTCGAGTCACATTACCTTTCTCTTTCTCTCGACGAATTCTGGAAAGCAAAATGTCCGTTTTTGGAAATGATCGAAGATCGATAGAAAAAGAAACATCGATTCAAAGCTCGAACAAAGTCTGTATATGTTTAAACGATAAATTAATAAATAAAATGAATATGCCAAACTAACAGATGGAAGCGGCTTTAAAGGACCCGCGGAAATTCGACCAATCACCGTCACCGTTCGTCTATGCGTACGCACATTGAGTTTAATATTCTCGTGAGTGATTGGTCCAGCTTTTCTTAACTCGCGAATTGCAGATTATCGTCGAAGGAGAGTCGTTTAGGGAGACATTTGAGAGAAATTCCGCAAGGAGTCGCCTGTTGAGCTCCATCGCTGGAAACGACGGCAGGAGAAAGAGAGGAAAATGCAGCTGCTGCTTTTGGCGGAGCGGTGGCGATCATCGGAAGTGGGGATGAAGGGAAAATGAAAAAGATAGAGCGAGAAAGAAATAGTAAAAGAGACAAGAATCCAGAACAGGCTGGAAGGCGGTCTTCCCGTCTTCTGGCTCGTCGTCGCCCTGCATTACCTGGCGGATAAGAGTATAGTAGAGGCGGTACGGTGGTGCGCCTCGCGACGGTGGCGCCAGAGATAGCGGTAGGAATAGCGGCAGGAGAGAGAGGCTCGTCAGTGTTTCGAAAGACGCGCGTTCCGATGGATCGACTACTCGCGACCGTTTAGTGATCAGAGCGGAGCTCGTCACGCCGTTCGAGAGCTCTGGATCGCGACGTTTACGAGGAGTACCGCGGTGGAGGGGAGTAAATAAGAGAGAAAGAGATAGACGGGACGTAGTGGAGGGGAGGGTGCGTTCTCTAGCTTTCGACGTTCCTGCCACGCCAGCGAAACGTAGCGCGCAGAGAGACGACGTTCTCCTGGAGAGCGCGTCGGAGGAACTCTCGCCGGCCATATTATCGTTTTATCGTTGTACGTTCCGTAATTTGTGAAGGTGGCTTCGAGTGTGTGTGTGTGACATACATGCACTAAATATATAAAGAGAGAGACTCGTGCGTTAATGTGTGTTCGTACGTGCTGAGAAAAAGAGAGAAGGCCAACACTGCGATACGGATCGATCTATAAGTCGAGTTACCGTAGGAAAGAGAAAAAGACGCGAGTGTAACGAAAAAGAAACGATGTATCCGGGTCTGTGAAGACGCTAGCAAATTTGCAGTTATTTGTTTCATCATCCTCCTCCTCCTCGATCGTGCTATCCTCGTCACTCTTCTTTCGCCCGATCGTGTCTGTCTCTCTCGCTCCTTCGTTTCGCCGTTTTCTTCTTAACTTCCCCCACCATCGTACCGATCTACCCCCACCACCAAGTTTTCTTCCTTCCGCCACCGTTCGCTCGGTCGCTGCGGTTCGTGGAGACACGGGAGACGGATCTGGAACCGAGAAAGACGGAGACAGGTAGATTGGGAAAAGGGAAAAGAAGAAAAAGAAAATAGCCAAGATAAAGAGAGAGAGAGAGAGAGAGAGAGAGAGTAGTATCTATATTCGTGGGCGGTGAGTGATTGTGTGATCGTCGGTGGCCAGTTTCTATTGGAAGTCATGCGAGACACCAGCGATATGACGGAAGACGTCCTGTCGGAGGTACGTAATAATAGGCGATTAATTCTCTTCCGATTATTTTTTTTTTAAGGTTAGGTTATCTCTCGATATACACCTTTCTATCCATTGCCGTCTCTCTCGTACTCGCACGATTCCGTGAGTTATCACAATCGTCGATAAGTGTGCTGCAATGGAGTAGCGAATGTTGTATGCGGTATTTAATGTTTCAAGTAATTACTAACTAGTGGAAATTCTAGTACTTCGTTGAATATATCATTACGTTACATTGTGTCTTACGCGTCCGATGGTAATCACGGGTTGTCAGTTTTAATTTATGAGAAGACGTAGTAGCATCACGTCATTGGCCTTATTTTCTTTTAGCGGTTTTCCGACTTCACTTCGAGACTGAGTAATCGAACCTCGAGAATCGTAATGAACGATCGACGAGATCGTGAAAAATGAGATTCGGAGAAGTTGCGATACTTATCGGTAATAAAGTGTCGAGATAATGATCGTTATCTTCTGCCTGCCAAACGGTAGGACGATGTTAATGCAAACATCCTCGATCGTGCGTAAGATGAAACGGTATCAATTAAATCGATCGAGAAACGATCGATACGATTTGTTAACGTGCGTGTACGAACGGTCGTAAAATGTGACGAGAGAAAGAGAATCGATGTTTTTTTTCCCAGAATGCAACGTTGAGAAAATGTTGTACTTTGTGTCGTAAAACGGAACGGTTGGTGTCCGTTCATTATACGCTAAAGCGGAGGTTTGTGATTGTCGCGATGGCCGGCGAGAAAATTAAATCGTAAAATCTTCTTGTCCAAGGAAATCAAGTTCGCTGTCGTTTGTCTCATCGATCATTTTACGTCCACTTTTTTTCGTATTGTATTTTCCTACGGATTAATCGAACGGGTTCGATTTTTCAATTGAATTCGCTAGATGTTCGTTAAATTAAAAAAGCAGAAAATGAGAAACGAGGAAGAGTAAATATGACCGTTCCGTGCGCCATCGCAATCAAGATAATCTTGAAGCTAATTGCGTAATTAATCACCGCGTTACGCGATATAAAATGTCAACCGTGCTTAGAATCTATACGCACGCGAGGGATAGAACGCTCGTTTCAGTTGTGAACTTTTCACTTTTAACGGTCTGAAATGGGTCGAAAAGAACACGAAAGGATCGAATGATCGAAAGAGCACGAAGAGGGAAATCATTAATCTAATTTTGCGTATGCATGTAAATCGAGTGTCGAAATTACTTACGTCGCTTTCTCTAAAATGTTTCCCTGCAGAACGTCGACTCTTCTACAAATGATCGACTTTCGCCGGTTCTTCTTATCTCCCTGCTCGGTTAACGATCCCATTTGTCGAAGATACTTTGAGATACAAGCTACTTTTACTCTTTTAAAGAGAAAATATCGGAGCGATATACGCGAACCAATTATTCTTTCATATTTCTTCTCTTTTTCTCTCTCGTTCACGCTCGTCTTTCAAGACGGAAACGTAAATCTTTACCTTCGGGATTGAACAATGTTCGTGAACATCGATCACGCGAAAATATAGTCGGAAAGAAGAGCGTGAGAGTTTTGGCAAGGTGGAAGATATCGTAAAATACGCCACGATGCTACCTATTTAATCGCTTGATAATTTAATCGTGAATTATTGATCAGAAATAATTTAATATTCGCGTTCGGAAGATCTATGGACAGATTTGACGCTTTCGAGAATTAACTCACTCTTTTTTCCGTAACAGCAATATTTTTCACACTTTATAGCGCAAACGTGTAAAACCTGACGTCTTTAAATGCACGATAAACTTTTATTGCCTTTCGTTCCATTTATTATACGTGGCTTGATTTACTGAACTTTTTTAATGAATGCATTTAACTACCGATGCTTATGTATATACCTATAATCGACGTAACATTTATTTGCATGCATTAAATAGTTCAGAATGGAACCTGGGACTATTATACGTACGCGTATATCGGATTATTTGAAAAGTTCATAGCCATTTTCAAATGAATATTTGTAAAAGTTACCATGCGTCCTTGAAGTGATATATTTTTGTGACGTCGAGGGATGGTGAAAAAAGATCGTATATCAAATCGAATAAAATTGAGGATAGATATGTATATAAATTCCGGCTTTGAATGTTCGGTAAAAAATCTCTCTACATTTTCGAACGATCCAATACATTATTGTCGTGTGCTTGATCGCGTCCATAAATATTTCAAGGAAGAGAAAGAAAGAGAGAGAGAGAGAGAGAGAGAGAGAGAGAGAGAGAGAGAGAGAGAGAGAGAAGCAACTTGGCTCGAGAGCATCGATTTATTTCGGAGCGACTGCAGCGATAATTTCAACATTTTCTCTTATTTCGGATAAAAGAAAAAAATAATAATAATCCTTTACGGATGTTCATTCGACTGACGAATCTTGAAACTAAAATACACGCGTATGTACTTAGATACTTACGCACATTCGTACAGCGATGGATCGATGTAAAATTTTGCGATGTAAAGTCCTTACCACGAATGTAGTTACTCCGGGTAATAACGCTGATTTACGAGAACAAGTAGCAAGTATCGTTAAGTTTTCGTGGAGAGTCATATCCGCGTTCTGATGGCGAACATGCAATGCACCTGCTCGTAATCGATTTTAGTAAACGCGAGAATATTCCATCTTGGCCTGCGTTCGATCGTCGAAAGGGGAAAAAATGCAAACAGGAAAAAAATAACAGAGAAAGCGATCGATGAACATTTTGAAAATTACACGATGCCAACGTAGACTTCTCCATTTTTATTAATCTCGTTTTCTCAGCCCGAATCGAGGAGTCAGCCTCGTTAAAGAGCCAAGCCAAAGCACGCCGTATTCCTTTATGGTCCTTCGAACGAGCCGGGCTTCGCTCGTTTCGATGATTTAAATCTCCATTAGGAGGACGTTACTTTGTCGACGGTGCGAATAATTACATTAACTTGCCGTCTCTTTCTCGCGTGTAGAGGTCCCACCAGCGCGTGCCGTTTAGGAACTCCGGAGCCTTTAACCCTCTCCTCTCGTATTAACTCGAGTAATTGCGTGTAATTTCGCGATCGTTACGTCGGTGGTACTTCTTTATGCAAACAGTCATTATTGAGGATCGCTCGTTTAAATTGGTACCGAAGTTCAAATCCCACGGTTACTCATTTTTTTTTCGTCGTCTCCGTGTTTCTCGTTGGTCGTCGTCAAATTCTCTATTTTCTTCACGCTCTCGTAGATCGGTTCGCGTTCGCTTGAAAGAAAATTTTCCGATGCTCGTATAGAACAGGTTTCGTTTGGGCGTCATGCCTCGTGACCTTGAGGAAATATCTCGCGTTCTAACGACGTCGAATGCGTCGCGATCGAATCGTATGCACTTCCTTCGATAAGCTCGATATCTCTCGTTCGGTGCATCAAAATGTCTCGAATCTTTGTGGAAATCGGGGTTTCTTTTTTTTTTTTATATAAGGACGATCGAAGCATGGTGTCGAGGCCAGCACCGTTGTTGTCCTGCACTTTACAAGACATCCGCTTGGCAACGGGTAAAGCGAGATATCGGCTGTTGGTCTCTTAAGATGACTGCACCGAAGTGGTCAAACGTGTCCCTTTGCTGCGTACGCACGGCACACTCTACTACTCGCGTATACTTCGTGCCTTCTGCGATCGTTCTATTTATATCCTTGTATCGTGATAAAACCGAATGCGCGCGCGATGGCCCCCGAGTGAAAGAATAAATTGTCACCCGATAGATGTACTCTGTAAGTACGTATCCAAGCCCGTACGGTCGAAATTCCCATCGCTAATCACCTTTATACGTTTCGCTTTCCATCGATGACGCGAGATTCGCGCCAACTCGACGATAAAATCAACGAAAATATTGTCCAAGCTTCCAAGCCTTTGCGAATGAGTCAGCATTAGCGACTAACAAATTCATTTCAATGCATTCCCGTGTATACGTGTGTACGAGAAATGAGAAAACGGTGAGTGTAATAGCGCGATAAGCCCAGGCAATTGCACGACGAGCATTTAACTACACGCGAGGAATGGTCTTTCTTTTTGCGTTTGGCGATTAACTGCGATTTTAAAGCTCTCATTTTCGTTGCTTTAAGTTGCGATTACGTGTGTTTAGGAGAAACTCGATTTTTATTGAAAATAACAGAAAAATAGGAGGTTTCGAATTTTTGGCGAGCGAGATAAAATTGTAATTAAAATTAAAATAATAATAATAATAAAAAAAACGTTAAGGGAGGACCTAAAGTAACTTAAAAGTATCGAGGAAAATCAAACGGAAAGTTGGAAGAAGGGTGGGGGGGAGTAGGAGAAAGCGGAAACGCCGGAAGAGGTAGCTCGAATAAGAATAATGCCGTAAAATTGGTCCCACAGTTTTCCTCCTTGGCGTACCTTCTTTTCCCGGGGCTCCCACCCAGGAAGACACAGGAAGCCACGTAAAACCACGGCCGAGCTTACCGTGCAATAATTCAGCCTCTATCTTTCTATCTTCTCGCCAACGCGTCTCTTCGGTTTTCTTTCCTTTATTGCCAACCGTGAGTGGGTCACTGGGTACATACCTAAATTCTAGCGTTCACGAAAAACTCATCGCCGTCTCTTTCTTGTCCCTTCTTCTCCCCTTGGTAGTAAATTTTCCAAATTTACGAACGACCAAAGTGCTCTTCGCCGTCTGCCATAAACGCACGGAAAAGTTCGTGGTAATGAAATCGCTTGGAAAAAGTTCACTTGTACTTTATCTTTCGTTTACTTTTTTGCACTTTTAAAAGCGTCGAGAGAAATTTTGCTAGGTCTTGGAGAAATTGATTAATTTATTACGAGGATATCTATCGGTAGGATGTTTTCTCTTATCGGAAAAGATTCTCCTCTTTCTACGTTTTCTTGTTCTTTTTTTTTGTACAGGACACAATGATGGACTGCGGGGGAGATGGCGGAGCCCTGGAGGATTTCGTCGAGCTAGCGACCGACATCGCCGATTCCTCGCGAACTATACGAGGTAATCATTTAATTTCTTTTTAATGCTTCTCTTTTTTCTTCCACCGTTTTTCCACATAAAGATATCCGCTATTCAATCGGATTCTCGTCAAGCGAGTCGACCTCATCTCATTCATTGATCTTATGTAAGGATAACGCCCGCAATTTGTTTTTTCACGTTGATTCATCATATCGCCCGTTTAATATTCAAACTCAACGACTTATTTGCAAGGTAAATAAGAGCTTTTTCCTTATCCTTCGATCCGACCCTATATGTTAAACGAATACGCTTCATTTAACATGCACGATCGCGTTAACTCTTTTATTATCGCATGACAAAGTTCCTCGATGGCTATAGAGCAAAAATGAAAATGGGGTTAGTTCCATTCTCGATAAACTTTTCCCACAATTAACGCTATCGATCTTTGATCGTGAAAAATGTAACAACGTAGTCGTAGATCGTGTTTTCTTACTCACAAATCGAATTGCAAATATGTTGATAACGTTGAAGGACTTTCGATGATTCAGGCGTACGTTTAAAATTGCGAAAAAGAAACGAAGCACTCGCAGGTAGGTCTTCTGGAAGATCGAACAGGAGCGATCGAGATCGTAACGATTGCTTGTTGTCCTCGGGCGAGGTTCGGGCCTTTATCACAAAGTAGCTCGACTCGATCGTCCACTTATTAGAGACCGATCCGTTTTCATTCGATGACCCAGTTTGCACCCTTTGTTCGAGCTACCGAACTTGCTCTCGTCTGTAATCATATAGTAATTGCACGCTTCTGTCTCTCTTCTTTGAATTGCCTCGGCGTTTTTCTTTTCTACTTGCTCACGCGAAACGATAAATATATCGATCACGCAAGAACGCGAGCTCGAAAACGTCCAAAATTCGAAAGGTGCTTTCTTTTCATCCGGTTGTCAAACTGTGAGAAAATAAGATAAAGAAAAAGAAGGGGGGGGTGAAAGGGTAGATTCGCAAAATCGATATCTCGTTAATACTTCGCTCGTGAACGAAGGGCGATGGATCCAGCTTTCCCACAAATTCGGAAGAATTCCGTTGCTTTTGACCATCATCGGCATCGCCTGGATTGGCTGTAGGCTGTAACAGGAAGAAGCGGGAATATTTTATGGTCTTTCTCTCTCACCCCATACGGGTATACCTGCTCTCGTAGAATACACTAGGAATCCCGAAAAATGATTATTCAGGGGTGCTTGGGGTGGCCCGCTGGGAAAGGTCACTTCGTTTCCTTACCTAGGGAAAGTTTTAACTCTCTCTCTCTCTCTCTCTCTTTCTTTCTTTAACATTCTCTGTCCACTATCTCCCATCTTGTTCGTCGTTCAATCTCGATGATTCCGTTGATCGGATAAATTACAGGCTTGCGACAGTGTAATATCGTTTACTTTCAACATAACGTACAGCTATACGCTCGCGAGATAGCATAAGAAATAACGAGATTACATTTAAACCGCTTGCCATCCAATTACGATCCAGTCAGTGACTTAATAAAAGCCGAGTGTGGATTGAGAGAGTTTCTAAGCACGGTGGAGCGATGATTACACGCTCGAAGATTCATTAAGATTTTCTTGGAACGTTGTCATTAATCATAAAACAGGGCGGTACGTCTTTATGTAAGAGGAAAATGACTTTCCGTTGACGGGGACGACAAAGATGATGGAACGAGACGATGGTGGAGTGCGGGATTCTCTCGTTCAAATAAGCCGACCTCTTTCTGAAATATGAATTTTGTATGCTAATGGCGGTAAAGTGTATAGCTATGCGGGCCGAAGTTATTGCTGTGTGCTACCTCGAAAGCGATTTTATTTCTCTATCTCTATTTCTATCTTTCTTTCGCTCTTTCTCGTTTACTTTATACAGTAGACAGTAAATTGCTTTACAGTTGCATTAAATAAACTTGTTTACTCCGTAAATGTATGCGTTTATACGACGTTTCTTTCGAAAAAATTTCTTCTTGTCATCTAGACACATCGACGATATCGAATCAACTTTCGAACCGATTTCTGAATTTATTCGAGTCGAGCCGGTGCATCTCCTGCGTTATTCATGCCCGTTCCATTATTCATCCGGAAAAACGAATTCCGCGTTCGCTCGATCCTTATTCGCGTTATTTGCACTTTTCGAATGACGCGAACGTCGATACGCTTTTTCGATTCCGGTTTAAGTATATAAGATGACCTTGATTCGATGTCACGACAATTCGTCCTTTGGTTTTCCACGTTTTACGTCATTAAAGAAGAAGAAAGGTCTCTTCTCATCGTCCAATACGATATACAGACATATATGCCCTTTACGGTCCCTTTAAATCGTTACCTAACCTAACCCAATCCAGTCTCTCGTTTCGTAACGAAGACCATCCAGAGGCAAGGAGACATTTAAATCTCGATATCCCTGTGGGAACGTCCGGCGAGACGAGTCGAATTGGCGCCTTTGGGGGTTTCGTCGGTCGAAGGGGAAAAAACGATAGAGAGGAAAAAAACAATGAACTCGTTTCTCGTAGCTGGTCCAGAATCCTGGCTTCATTTTAACGGACTCCTCTCGAGGAAGAAAGTGTTGGTATTAGTCGAAAAAAAAAGATTTCCTATGGGTCATTGCAAATAGAATTAGAATTCTTCGACGTTCGCGTAGACTGCACTTGTTTAAAAAGCTCCACTTTTTTTTAGAGGTCGATATGTAACCGGACGTTTCTAAAAGATTGTACGTACTCGTTCCCAAGGCATTCTGAAAGGAGTACGACTTCGTTAGGCTCGTCTTGTGTCTGGGAGTCAGGTTCAAATAACTCGATCGACTTCCACCCCCCACGGGCGATCAGAATCCCCCTTTCTGTTCCCAGGAACAGGCAATCCCCAAATTTACCCTCGCTCGGCGACCCTTCGCACTCTCACAAAGCTATGCGAACAAAGTGCCGTGTGTATTTATATACGTGCACGACATTCGTCTCTCAACCTCAACGAACGTTCCATGGCATCGACGAGAAGAAAAAGGAACGAGAGGGAAAGAGAGAGAGAGAGAGAGAGAGAGAGAGGGAGACTCGTGCGAAATCCGACGGATTCGCAGGACGAACGGCGGGGTGGATCGCGACAGGTAGTTCCCATGGAACGTTCACGAAGCAGAATTCCCACAGGATCTCGAAACCGGGTCGTCTCGCCGAAAATTTCGTCATTCCTTCTCTTATAAATGATTCGTTTCGCAAGGTCCACTCGTTCGATCTCGTTAAATCCTATTCAGATTACGTTGGATATATATCTTTCGTGAAATTATTTTTGCAATGGTCATCATCACGTTACCATGTATATTAAGAATTAAATTCATGTAAAATCTAAATTGTTATACCTACCCATTATTAAAAATTCCTTTACATGACGCAGATGCCGCGGAGAGGTTACTCACGTTACTGGGTGTGGACGACGAGAACGACGACATCCTATCCTCGTCCGAGGACGAAGGAGTCGAAGTGGACGTCGACGACGAGGAGGACGAGGAACAACCGGAGAACACGAGGTTACTTCATCAATTGGCGGCATCGCTGGCGCAAGAACTGAAATACTCCCAGCAGAAACACGATCCGGGACCCACGAGGATATTCCAAGGACGGGGATCCTTCGATGAAAGGGATCAGAACGTGGAGATGGTGCAGGACACGAGTTTCCACGGTCAAAGTTGTTTTCGGAATCAGATCGAAGTGAAAACAACGTCGGACAATCAGTTTCACGGTGACCCTTTCAACGAGGATCAGTTTTCTCGCGAAAGAAGATACTCTTTTGGGTACTCCTCCTATCAAAGTCGTCCGGACGACCTTACCGCGTTCGAATCGAAGGAGAGTTTGAAGACGTCGAGCGTCGTCTATCCGGATCATCGTCGCCATCACAATCACCATCACCATCATCATCATCGTCAAGCCCACCATCAACCCTATCATCATCATCATCATCATAACCATCGTTCGAGGATGAACGATGGTCAGGAGGAGAGATCGATGGTCCTTCATCGAGATCACCTTCCTGGATCCTGGGGTTCCGGTTGGGACGCTTGCGCCACGGAAGCTTTGAGATATCTCGTAGAAGACGAAGGACTGCCACCTCATCATCCGACCGTTCTCGCGATGAAGAATCACCTGGAACTGCAGAGAGGGCGAGTCTTCGCGCAGTACACCGCATAAACGAGTTTAACGAGTCGTCGTGGATTGATCGGTGCTCTCGGTGCTTTCAATCGGGGCAAGCCACGTCGTGATAATCGTGCGTGGATCCGTGATCGATAACGACGATACGAGCTTGTAGCGTTGGAGTTGTCGCTCGCGTTTAAATCATCTCGATTCGCATCGTGCAGTTTTCAACGGCACTGAAAATGGAATACGCTTATCGTGGCCCTGTCTGACGCGGATCAAAAGCGAGAACGGACTGGTTATCTCGCTTGATCGGACGGGAGCTGCAAATACGCTTTTGGTAATCGAAGGTTAGACGAGTATCCTTTGGCGTATTTAAGAGAATCTTTTCTTTTTTTTTTGTTGCTTTCTCGGAGAATCGTTATGTGTATGAACCTTTATTCGATTTCTTCTTCTTTTTTTCTACTACTACTATTACTACTACTACTACTACTACTACTGTAATCGTGTTTACTTCGTGAGTGGATGATCGAAGTGGATAATGATACGGATTGATTTTTGGTTTGGTTAGCTTCTTTTAACGCGATTCTTCGATATCGCTGAATGTATCCCAGTCTTCGTTCCATCGGTATTTTAATTGTGAATCTCCTCGGAGCGTCCTTATTTCTTTTCGATTATCTTATCGAAGGTTCGCTCGGGCTTAAACTTTCAACGAACGTCAATACGAATGTCAATAAAGTCAGTTCGAGAATCTAAAGGATTTCACGCGATTTATCGTAAAAGCCACGTTCGCGAACGCTGGAATATCCGACTTCAAGGTGTCCGGTCCTATCGTTTGATCAACGAGAAAACTTTCGTACGGCGTGAACCTTCACGCTCGGGTGAATAATCAAAGAGAGGGTGGCTGCCTTCGGCGGGTCAGCGACAGACACTTCCAGCGAATTTAGTTGCGGTGAATCGTAGATAAACGTCCGCTAGAATTGGAATTTAATAAAAAGATAGAACGAATTTCTAGGATTCTACCTATTGTAAAAGGGTGAAACAAAAACAAAAAAGATATAATTATGCATACACACACACACACACACAGACACA
>JAIFRP010004357.1:807648-836757 GCA_032403825.1 Odynerus spinipes
ATTAGAACAATAGAGAAAACAAAGATACTCGTAAATTAGTTGAAACGAGCGAAAAGAGCAACGATCGATGCGTGCTTCGAATTTACCAAAGTTTATGTAACATGCGGTACGAAGTCAGAGCGAGGTCTTACTAAATTGTTTGTAAAACTCATCAAGTTTTCATTCGTTAATTAATAATAAGTCGGACGCATCGAACGTATCGCTGTATCTATACCAAATCTTGTAATACTAGTCAACAGTTCGCGCAATGAGATTGAGTTAGTTAGGATAAAGAGGATCGTTAGATGATTACTTATACGTTTGATGAGTATTATAAAAGGCCATGCTACTTTTACTACACGCGTTGAACGATAAATGTCTCGAGAGAAATATTCGTAGGAGAAGTGAAAGAATAGGAAGGAGAGATAGATTTGTATGTCTAGTTGAATATATGATGGAATTCTATGCTGTCATCGATCGAGAAAGTTTAACTTAAGAATCTTCTTTCACTCGCGCTTAGGCTAATCACTGACGTGCCCGCCGTCTACTTAACGCGATTCGCTGAAACGCGATGTTTCGTAAAAACGTAGCATATTTTATAAAGCCGATTTCACAATCGTGAACCAGACACTGCATATTAAATTGTACGACGTAAGATAGCGTATGGCTAGGACATGTTTGTACTTATTGTTAGTTCTATGATTTTTCAATCGTCGTCGTTTTTAGTAAAATGAATACATGTAAGAGAGGTTGTGTTTCCTCTTTCCAATCATATCCTAATCCTGTCCGTTTCGTTATAAAATATAAAGATACGCTGAACGTTGGGTCCCAATAGAAGTTTTATTCGCAGCTATATCTTACAAAACGCATTATCGCTCGGCGACGTAAACGAATGAACACCCACGCGCCATGTATACGCGCGCGTTACACATTTATGTCGTTAAATATTAATAATAGAAATGTACAAGCTATATACAAGAGAACACGATGCGATGTTATTATCGGACCCCGCGATTGAACTAACGGCGTGATAGCTTAGAACGCAAAGTCGCTAAAATACACTTGTAAACGTACTTTACAACATTTTTACATAACGCACGTGTACGTGCATACGCGTAAACAGTATTCTCATTTACGTGAACGCGCTCGTACGTTCTCTCAGGAGCTGGCTTTCTGCCATCGAGAGTCTGGCAGTCACCCGTTTCGATAATAAATCCTATGCGCCACGATAGATCCGATTCCAGAACGAACGGCTAAATCGAATGCGTGCTCCAGGCTTTCTAAACGATGTTATAAATTAGAATTCCATCGCCAAAAGTTTTCGCCGTTTTCTCTGTCACGATTTCCACGCGTCGTTCCTGAAATCCTGCCGGTAGGTTACTCGACCCAAGCCGAGCTTCCGGTAGGAATATCGGAGGAACTAGTCCGCGACACGCGTATGCCGATAAAAACGGGACACCGGAGAGATTACGATCAGATAAACTCGGTAACAAAAATCTTTTTAAAGTCCGGCGCGGAGCCGCCTATGTCGTGCCTGCAGATGTCACCGTTATCCAAATAACTGACATCCGAGTTCTTCAAGATGCTCTTCAGGCTCTCCATCGACAAATTCGGAAACTTCCTCTCGACGGTGGTCAACTTATCCAAGTCGTTCATAGAGAAACCCGGGCCGATCCTTTTCTTCAAATGATACGACTGTATACTCGGCTTCGTGTCGATCGATTTGCCTCTCCTATCGTCCCGATCACCCGTATCGTTCTCTATGATCCTCGGCGTGAAAGATCGCATGCTGACCTTTACCTCGCTGCTTCGCTTCGAGGGCAACAGCTCCACCTGCAATACAGGACGTTCTCACGATTAACCGATTACGTAATGGAAACGCGAAAGGCCGTCGTCGGGCGATTCTAAACGATCTTCGCAAGGGATTTTACTCTCCTTCGAACGAACAAACAAGATTTTTATCGATACTCATCCTTTCTCGGGCACTCGGAAAAATGGACATTTTTGAAGCGACTTTTCCACCGTTTTTACTATCGGTAGAGATATGTACATGGTAAATGTCGAAGGTGAAATCGAGATAATAGATAGTCGGAGTTCGAAAAGAATGCCGAGATCGTAAAAGAATTACCTTGGTCCCCTTACGTTGAAAGTACTCGAAGTCGTCGTTCGCAACCGTCGTAACGGAGCAGCAACTTCTACTTCTGCTCCTGCAGGAGCTCATAGTGTCGAAGTCACCATTTTCAAAATCGCAACTTTCATCATCGGATGTCTCGTAACCGTCACCGAGGCCTTGACTGTTTTGTCTCTGATGAATGTTCTGTTGTTCTCTTCTGTGCTCGTCTTTTTTCAAGTCGTACGTTCTCGTGTCGAGAACTGGTCGATGATATCTGAGAAATTATCGAATATATTAGTTTTTTTTTATTTCTCATTTATATTCCGAGCGGTTAGATTTACGAGACGAAGATTTGGTTGGAAAAATAAAGCACCGGCGAAAGTACGTTTTCATTAACTTTTGATAATCGAGAAATCGATGAGCGCTAATCCATCCGCTACTGCTTCCGAGCAAACGGAAAGGAGAGAAATAAATTGAGGATAGTCACGATTCGAATTACTCGTGTTGCTTTCACTCGCTCTATTATATTGTTAAACTTCCATAATCGGTGAGGCCGCTTTTTCTAAAGCTTCGAACATCGAACCGCGATCGAATCGTGCGGCGATAACGCACGAAAATCAGGCCGAGACTCGTTAGGTACACGCGAAAACCCCGCTCGCCATTTTCGTGTTTCTTATACTATGTAGCGTGGAGAACGTAACGTCGATCCGGACTCGTGATATAAGCAAGCTGAAAATGGTACCGTATCGAGCCGTGAAAGCGATCGAACGAGCGCGTTCGCGATGTTTAAAAGTTTAACCGGCTACGACGATATTTATACGTGAAATTTTAAACGAGCAGTTTAAACTACCTCGCATGATCGAAACTTTGGTTTCTCCTGAGAGCGTTCCTCGTTTGCTGCTGATGTTGCTGCTGCCGTTGATCTCGCATACCGTTATCCAAAGCGATTACCAAGCTATCCAATCCGAGAACGCTTCTCGCGTGCCTACGTTGCGGTTCCTCGCGGATCTCGTCTAAACTTTTGGCGAATTTCCGTTTCGAATTTGGATCCTCCAGTTGTACCAAATTCTCCATGTTCTGGCCGAAAACGTCGGTGCTGCCGATCTTTCGACGATTCCCCGCTAACTCCGAGAAGTTTTCGGTGAATCTGGTAGATCGATCGTCGCGATCGATCGAGTTCTTCTTCGGGGATTCGCCGAGTCTTCCTTCTTGACGCGGTTCGAAGGTCGAGCTCGTGAAGGACGATAATTCCGCAGGAAGCGAAGCGTAGTTGCTATCCTCGTTGACGGATTGCGATCTTGGGTAATGTTGGATACCCATGGTGATGGTTCCCGTTTTTACTGCAAGAAAAAACAAGGATAGAGCGATCGTTCGTTTAATCATCGATCATCGGTGAAAAGTGAAGGCGCGACAAAAGAAGTTGTCCTATATATGTATACTTTTTTTTTATTTATTTATACACGCGAACGAAAGACGCGACTCATCGCGATTTCTCGCAGCATCCACGAACACCGGAGATGGAAAGCAGTGGAACGTAAGAAAGAAACGTGAAAGCGTTTTCATTTATTAATCGTTGTGCATCCAGTTCTCTACGCATATTTGACCTATAATCCCCAGCTGCCTATTGCTGTTGTGCGCTAACGAAAAAGAAAAAAAAAACGTATCACCGTGTATTAAGGGAAACTTTCTAACGTGCCCATCCGACGGCAGCCGTGGTGGCTTTTCACGTTGGATAAGTCATGCGAAATATTAATCGCGAGTGAACCGTTCTCTCTTTTTAATCCGTACGCGCGTTCTCGTACCGCTGGTTGCTCCTGCACGCGCGCGCGCGCGCGCAACCGAGAAATGACTTTCAAGGCTGGAATATAAAACGTTCGAGTCTCGACGTGACTTTCGTGCTAACGGTATATTTATTTTCATAGAGATCGAATCCGTGGTGTGTCTCGTCGAAAAAAATTCAGATTTCGATTTACGTGGAACCGGGCGGAGGCACTTAAATGAGGACGGTGGAATATCTTTGTCGCTTATAAAGATATTTGAATATATTTTCAAAGAAAATCTAGTCGACGGTGTAAACGTTACGAATAAAAAAAGTCTTTCTTTCGGGATCATATAATAATAACGTTGGTTCCACGTTCAAGTGCGTTTTCATTGAAATATTCCACTCACCTCTGTTTTGATGATTGTGTAATCTCCCGTAAAGACTTCCGTTGGTCAAGGGAAATTTGAGACCGTGATTTAGATTCAATTGTAATTTGTATTCTGCGTCCTGCTCGAAGTGTCGAAATTTGCCGTCGATTCCGCCTAGAAAAAAGAAAAAGATCGGATTCTCCGATGAATTTTCAAGATCGTTTCGCTAGGAGAGATCGACGAGAGGAGAAGCGAACGAATAACGTTTTCACGTGCGCGTATGGTGTATTACGAATGAGGATAAGAGTTACAGGCCTTTCCCACGCGAGCTCGAGCTTAACGTGTTTTTAAAGAAAAGGATGGAAACTGTTGGCTGTTGTCGCTGGAACGCGTTACGAAATCCCGCTGAGAGGACAGATCGTCTCTCTCTCTCTCGCTCGTCGTTTTCTCTACGATAAAAAAATAAAAAGAAAAAAAGAAAATGATCTACCATGCGAGAGTCTTCTCGCGCTGTCCTGCTTCGTATAGACTTTGGCGACGTAGCGACAGAACATCTTATCGAAAAGTGCCAAGAAGACGGGTAGAAGGGTGTCCTTTACCAGCGGCAGCCACATCGCCAGATTTTGAGGCGTGCAGAAGTTCTTCAGGAGGTTGGGCCTTAGAGAAACAATCTGGGAACAAGGGATAAGATTCTCATTTAATATTAAGATCGGGGAGATAGACACACAAGGAAGAGAAGAAAATATTCGATAAAAATCTATGCGTTCGTTAACGATGATTATTCATAAGGAAGTTTCGAACGTAGCCTTGAAATCAAAGATCAAAGATTCATCTTAGTGATTCGTATCGCAATGAAACCTCTCCTATCTGAAATCTGCAACCGATCCGCGAGAGACGATAGAGTTCGTTCGGCTTTCACCGAGCGGAATTCGTACGCGTCGAAACGATCGTCTTGGATAATTAAACGTACCGCTAATTGTAACGACTATGCTCTATACGCACGCGTGTGCGTATCCGTGCGTGCATCGGCGTGCATTTTTTTGCGCGGCGTTGCGCACTCGCAATCGGTGCGAACGGTAAATCTTTTTTCGTTGCGCCGTGCGAGCGAGCGTTTTCAACGAAAACGAAGAAAAATGTGGGTGGAAGGTAGAGGCTCGTATCTATGTACAATACGTACGTCGGAATACGGACGTGGAAACTTTCGATTTTAGTCGCTCGAGACTTCGGGGTGTTTTGCGGGGTGAGAGTGCGAGAGAGGGGCCCACGGAGGAAGGAATTCACGGTGAAAACTCGTCGGTCGCGCTTTCAAAAGTATACGCTCGCGAGTAACACGCAATTTTGCGCATCTTAACACACGTCGATGCTCGCACGGTGAAAATTCTGCCTTCGCGAACTCCACCGTAAGAAATTACATATTTTGTATCCCTCTTCTTCTCCTCCTCCTCCTCCTCCTCTTTTTTCTTCTTCCTCGCGTTCTTGTTTCTTCTTATTTCTTCGAGTGGAATCTTTTCGAACTCTTTGCTGCGACGAGTCTCTTGCGAGAGAAACGTGATCGTACAACCGTGATCGTTTTATAATCTTCCGCGTAACGCGACGCGAGAAGAACTTTATATCGTTTTCGTGTTTTCTTTCTATCGAGCGATGCTGTAACGGTCCACGGATTTTAATGGATTACTTTATGTCGGTGTTAATTATAGACGAAGAATTATGAACAATTTTTCTCTACGAAATATGTTCACGCAATTTTTGCCAAAGTTGAAACATCGAATCTGGAAAGAAAAATTTCAATCGCGATTTTTACTACGTAGCTCGTGTCTCCGTATAAACCTCGTCAAGGTTCGTTCGATCGATCGTACGAACGAACGCGAAAGTCGACGCCAAACGAAACGAAAAACTTCTCGGACATTATGATCACGTCGAATGAATTTCACTCTATCGAGCGTTTAGAAGGTTGTTCGCGCACCGGTATTGGGCCGATGGTGTTACGTGAGTAATGGCTAGCCTGTGATCCGTGCTATGAAATCGAAACTAGCACCTTAATTAGGGAATGGAACGACTCAAATACGCGATACCCTCGTATGCGTAACCTGTAACGCGATGGTGTAACTTTCGAAATCCATGTTTGTCCAAATAATTTGTACAAACGATTTTTTAAATACCATGAAAGGTGTCTGGTATAATAAACGAAGTATTGCGAGGACCAAAACGAACTGGTACGATGGCACGATGATTAAATACACGTATCCGTTCTTAAAGAGAGAAAAGAAGGTGAAAAAAATGAACAGAGCTACGACGATCAAAGAGTTACTTGAGACATCGCTCCCGGAAAGACAATATCGTCTCTGTTACGACAACCTAATTGCCGCGAGACGTTTCTGCGATGTAAACACGGTATGCGTCATGCGTGTAACACGGTCTAACATAAATATTAATGAGAAAGGTCGCGATTGGTGGAAGCAAGAAAGAGAAGAAGAAGGCTAGAATCGAATTCAAGTTTCTCTCGCGACGATTTTTGCCAAGACGACGTCGCGCGAATTTTAATAAAGATCGACATTAAGGTCGTCGTCCGTATTAAATTCGCACTTTCGAATTTCGTTGGACAAATTGCAGCGAGCACTCTCGCGCGCACGCGCGATCCCTGTTTGGAAGAGGGCGGACTTTCTCGTTTTCAAACGGGCTTCCGGCAAGCAATAAAAAAAAAGAATATACGTCGGGTTCGAGCATTTCCGGATATATCGTCGAGACCCCGACCGGACTCGCTTCCGGCTCGAGTTCAGTCGCACGAATATCCGATCGCCCGGTGAGCGGTGACGATGATCCTCCGGTCCGAATCATTCTAACGTTCTACTCGTCTTTCGATCTTTGATACTCCGATTTATCGCGACAAATAAGTAACGATCGATGTAGTTGCTCTCGAGAGTATAAGACTCGTGCGTGCGTTGAAAATGAATAATACTGTTTTTTATCATTAACATTTTTTGTTTAATACGTGATGAGTATAAGAATCAATCATTATGCCATACCTCGTATGGTATATTAATTCCGTGAGATTTATTTGCCATTTTTCAAACGCCTAGTTAAACTTAAAAATAATTAATTAGTTCCACAAAGAATACGAGTACTTTCGTGACCGATCGAATATCGTGTTCTCTTGTCGTTAGTATACTGGAATTTACATAAACACTCGCAGTCCGATGATTATCGATAGTCTATCGCTACTATCGAGGTTGCTATACAGACGGTCGACGAAATTAAGACTACTTTGTTCTGTTGGATGCACCGTTCCGGTAATTCGAAAAACTAGACTGAAGTAGGCTGACTAATGTAAATTATACAACGCGGTTACGCTCGACGTGCCGCGTGTAATTTCATAGACGATCACGAAACATCCTCGTCGATCGAATGCAACATCGATGATGTTTTTACGAGGAAGAAGCGGATCGTAAAAAAAAGTTAATGTCTCTGCTCGAAAAAAGTAATAAAAGTTGCCGATTAAAATAAAATCTCGTAACAATTGTGTTATTTACTCGTGTATCGTATAGACAGTCGCGTAACGCGTCGGCTCTACCTCGGTTGTCTACCGGTAACTATTACATCGCCCTCGACTCGTTAAAATTGATTCGAAAGTAATAATTAGTTTGGCTGGACGCTAAAAAAGCGCATTTGCCATTGTGTCGGGCTTTGCTCTTTTCGCGTTAATGGAAAGCGGGATTATATCGAGTGCACGAATTGAGATTACGTAATGCTCATCACTTTTCTCTCTCTCTCTCTTTCTCTCTCTCTCTCTCTCTCTCTCTCTTTCTTTCTTTCTTCTCCTATTTTAGACTCTGTTAACGCAACCGGCACTAATAACAATCCAGCGGGTTCTTGCCGAACGTTACCCGCTGGTTTCGCTAATTGAATCCGTTTCATAAAACCAAAGTAATATTACAGTATTACGAGTAACGATGAACGGGCTAACAAGAATCTCACATTAATAAACGATCGATATGCGTGCATAGATAGATTATCTCGACGATAGAAAAATAAATGAAACTCGACTTACCAGAACAGGCAGGTACTCGAAGACGTAGCAAACGAAGAGAATGCTGTAAAACGTCGATCTTTCGCCGGTCTCGTCGACGTGGACCTTCTTTTTCCGAAGACAGGCCCTGCTGTTGGTCGATCCACTGGTACACGATCCGCTCGAGGGATCCCACTGATGAGGGTGACACTCGAACGCACCCGACGAGTTTTTCGAGCTGGTCTCCGACAAATCCGATACGGACTTGAGCAATTCCGCTTTTGGCGTACGGCAGAGATTCCTGAAGATGGCGATCAGCAGGCCGAGGAGGGACGCGAGTACGAGTGAACATCTGAGAGAGTTCACGAAAATCCCGTACTTCATCGATATCTCTTGCGGTAGGAAAACGCATAGCTCTGGCTCGAAGTTGAGAACCCCCGTGATACCTATGCAAGCGCTTATTATGCTCAGACTGACTAGGTGATACTTCAGATGATTTTTCGTCACGTTGAAGCCCTCCTCTCTAGTTCCTATCGCGACGAAGATCGCGATGGACGTCAAGGTCAACTCCTGGAGAACGCTCGAAGAGTTTAGGAGCCACACCAACGTCGAACATAGTTCTGTGAACGTCCAACAATTGGCTTTAACATTCTGTTATCTAAAGCTGCGAATACGAAAGATTAAGAAAATGAGACTCGCCTCCGAAGTGATTGGCCGGACGAATGAGGGTGAGAATCGCGTAAAACAGTAATCCAAGCTGATGAACGAGGCTCTCCGCGAGGATGGCCACCGTGAGCACGTCTATTCTCCTCTTCGTCGAGGATGGTTGATTTTGATAGATCAGCAAGGACCAGGAGAGCAGGAGGATGCATATCGGCGAACCCACGCACGTTGCCAGCCATTCGCTTACCTCGCTTCGCATCTCTGAAAGAAGAGAAGCGAGAAAAGAAGAAAGGAAGAAAAAAGAAAGCGAACGCGAGAACGAACGGGAGATCTTTATTGAAAATCTTCACGACGATTTATGCTCGTACGCTCGCATGAAAGCGAGTGATTTTTTCTTTTTAGAAAATCTCGAGAAATTTGGCACGTGCGTCTAGAGAAAAAGTCAAATTAAAATCAGCCAGGAGTCTGGAACGAGTTATGGTCGTCGAAAGTTGTATGAAATTATCGTTGTATCGTAAAAATGAGCGTCCCGCTACCAATTTAGAGATAGTTGGATAAAATCGGCCGGTTTCGACGATATTTCTGGAATATACATATTATACGTGTACGTATAAATCCGCAGGGTTTATAAAATGCATACACGCTGTATCAATCTCTCTGGATCTATTCGCGAATTTTAACGAAATTTCGAACGACCGTACGTAGAAGCACACTTTGGCGCGTATTCCCGGTAAAGCGACTCATTAAAGTTCCTACGACGAGTTTCATCTGGTTCGATGGCAAAAGGAGAGGGATTCCTTTCGCGTTTCCAAAACGAGAGAATGATTTCTAGTGAGAGTGATGCTTATCTCTCCCGGTCGGCGTCCCCATCTCGATGAAAGCTCTCGCAATTATCCGTACGTGTTCCTCGTTATAATATACGAGGAAGAGAGTCGCGGTGTAGAGATTAATAATATAATCGGTAGTCCTTGTTATTGCGGCGACTCGAATTACCGTGGAAATAAGGAAGCACGGTAGCTCCTTGTTTCTACGTGAAACCGACGCGTTAGATGGTGGAAGACGAAGGGAGAGGACGTTCGCGGATCTATCTTGGTTTCCTTTTCAATTTTTTTTTGTTTCTATTTCCCGTTCTTCCGTCTCTCTCTTTTTCTCTCGCTCGTTCATTGTACACGAATCGTGTAAGTATTCGTTTCTTTCCGTGGAACGGTGCCGCAAACTTTCTATTCTACGCGGAGCCGCGCTCTAATTTATTGCCAAAGCCAACCGAGGCCGTCGGCAATAAATTCTGGCTATGAGGGGAACATCGAGGAACGAGCTTCGAGATAATCAATGTTATCGAACGATATCGAACTTTGCTCCTTTGCGATAAATTTTCCACGAAGAATACGCACTTTGTTGGGAACACGTACAGCGGTAGTCATTAATAGCTCATCAGGTGAGTTCGAACCGGGAGGAGAAGGTTCCCTCTTTCCATGTACCCTCTATTTTCTTCCATTTGTATAGAGAAATATACCGACTGCATAATGAGATTCTTTATGTGTGCAAAATGTCTACACATACCCGGAGACACACGGACGAGTAGGCAATTGTTTCGCCTGTTCGATGAAAACGTGTTTCTCATTTCGTTACGTACGAATACCCACGGATCCGAGCATGTAGTAAACTATCGATCGATTCTCAGGTGTCAAAAGTGCGAACAGGTTAAAGTACTCGAGAAAACGTTAATTTCGAAAGTATCGAAATCGTTATTATTATTACACGTAGATTTCGAGCGCACGTTGGATCATTACTGCAAGTTTCTGGAGCGGCAGCCTCCTAGGTGGCAATAATCGTAGTTCATGTTGCGCAACGCGTTATCCAGCTCGTGTATACCCATAAAATATTCCAGTTTCTGATCTCCCTCTTTTTCTCTCTTTCTCTTTCTCCGAGTTTACCGAGTTATCCGTAGCAAGAAAATGCACAACCGTGGTATACGCACCATACGCCGCGTTTCAATTTCGCGGTACTAAATCCAAGTGAAATCAGCCGTTACCATCGCTATGCAAAACCGGTTGCGGCGAGCTATGTTCGTAGAAACCGGGTTAATTTTCCTTCGAATGATAACAATGTCGCACGGGGAAACTGGTCGAAGATCGCACCGGTCTTCCTCTTGAATTTCCTAATTACGTTTCGTTGGGAAACACTTCGATGAGAATGACGAGGAGATACACCGTGGAACGTGGTGTTCATTCGGCGTCTCGAACGTGACTGACCCGTTATATTTATGTTTACCCGGAGTCCGTGCTTTTACGGATTCACGAGTACCGTCTACGTATTCAAAGTGTTTATTTATTTTGTTCCTCGGTGCTTTCATTAAAGGGTAACTACTACGATTCTATCGTATGTCGTTACCTTATAAAGACAAGCTACGCATTTATTTATCTATGATTTGTTTATTATTGATGTATACTTTAATTTTCTAATGTGCAAAAAGAAGAAGCGATAATAAAAAAATGTGTAACAACTGTGACAGCCTGCACGCGTACTTGGCTTGGTTTTTAATAACGTTCTATAATTATTAACGTTATAGATAATATTTATACCTTCGCTATACTGACACTTCCAACGAGAGCTAAAACTAAAAATAATTGACCTACAATAGAACGCGAGGCCTTGCAAATTTTTATATTCAATAACAAAAAAAAAAACTTACGCGAGTCCCCTTCTTTTATTCAATAAAAATGAGATGTACTCGAAATTATTTTTACCTTCAAAAAATGTATCCACGTATGTACTTAACTGTAGCGACGCGTCCGATGCATTAGAAAATTCGGTCGTAATAATGGAGCGATCATCCTCTTTTCCCTTCTAACGCGCGTGCCTCTTTCCTTATAGGTCAGTCGAACATAAAGAGTCGCGTGTGTAGGTGTGCGTGCGTAGAACGCTGTTCGGTATGCGACTCGGTTCATCGCTATGGGAGGCGTGTCGTTCGATTAGCTTGGAATGCCGATAGGTGTAGAGCAACCAAGGTCAAGGAGGAAGAAGGGAAAAAAGAAGTATGTTAAAACGGACGAACGTTTCTTCCCTCTCGAAGCAAAAAGGTCGAACGGAAAGATTTTCGATACGAACGATAGCATCGTGGCATTACGCGCGAGATAAAGAAGAAGGAGAATTCAACTTTGATGATATTATCGCGATGACACGATGCGCGTAGGTAGGTAGGAAGAATCTAATGAATTTCGTGGGCCGCGGATAAAACGGTGACTGCCGAGAGAGGATCTCAACGAACCGTAAGAGAGAACGGTGTTTAATGGCTAAAGCGTGTAAACAATCGCTTTCTACTCGATCGACGGACGTTTCCGCGATAGAGTGGCATGTTTTATTTAAAGAACAGATAGTAGAGTATGAGCTAACTAAAAGTATGCGAAGCTGTTCATCGAAACTGAACGATCGGTTAGAATAAATTATACGTTGTTTCGAGATTTGATACAAAAATACGAAATACACGTTTCTTGCGAGTTTCTTTATCGATTCTTATTGCAAAAATTACTTATTACCAAATTTCAGATGTATGTATCAAAATTTATCCACTCGTGATCTTTATAATAGGATTCGTTAAAAAAGTTTCTAAACGAAACGTCGTACACGGAAGAGTTTCCATAAGACTCTAATCGACGTAGTTTAGGAGGGAAACGATCGCGAGCTAATCGATTCGGAAGAAACGAAAGATCGAGCCTCTTAACTCGATCGACCATAATTTTTTGTAATACTCTCGTTTCTTGGGTCATCTCGTTTGCTTTCCCGTATACGTATCTACATACATAGTAAGTATGTACGTAAACGATCATCGTCAAAACGATAGTGTCCACAATTACGTTACGAGGGGAGAGACGAAATTACGTTTATGATTATGACCTCCGGCAAATTAACGCGAGTCGAGGAGTGACTTGGCGATGCACCGCGACGAGGAGGCACGTAGATCGTCGTGAAAGCGATCTCCCGTGTCATAACCATTGTCCCAGTAAAACTGGATGTTCTAACTCGGTCATGTGAAACTCCGGCTTGGACTCCTCTCTCTGTCTCTCTTTTTAGATCGTCAATTCCGTGCCTTTCTCTCTCTCTCTCTCTCTCTCTCTCTCGCTCGTTTTGCAGAATCGTTGGCAGTGCTCCTTAGTTTCGAGAGAGTAAAAAAAATACCGTCTCTCGAATAACGGCCTCTACCTTGAAATTATATTACACACGTATATTTCCTGATGGAAGACGGTGAGTGACACTGACTCTCTCATTGTTCTCCATCTCTCTCTCTCTCTCTCTTTTTCCTTGCATCTCCGTTACGCGTTATACATTATCATACAGTAGGCGAGGTAATTACTATAATGATCGATCGTGCAACGGTCTTAGCGTAATAAATGCGAAAGAAACGTTCTCGTGTAGTCACCGATTTAAAGATCGTCCGTTGTCTCGCGAGAAGAAATATCGTAGGGAAGAAGAAAAAATCTTGTTAGTTAATTATCGTGATTATTCGATGCGGTCACTCTCGATTCCCACGAGTGTTCCCGTTATTAGACGCGCGGTCGATAGATGTTCTAGCGATCGGTCGATTGTTCGTCTAATATCTAATCGAGTAGACATACGTGTAAGATATTCCACGGTTCGCGAAATTCTAAACGACTCTTTTGGAATCCTGAAGACGACTGCACCGGGTCAACTGCGAAATTTCAGGCTGCTGCCGCGATCTCTTGTAGCAAGAGCACTGCACCGAATTTAACGATCCGCATCATTCGTCGTGATAAAAGACTTGGCACGAGAATCTCTCGCGATAGCACCCACCCAACTCTCGAACGGAGGGGATTACGATCCGCAAAAGTAGGTTAGAAATACGTGGCTCGAGAAAGTAACCGATCCTCGACGATCTTCTCAACCGATGTACATATGTATGTATGTGTACACGTGTGTGTGTTCGTGTATATACTAATGACAGGTGATTACGGATAATTCATACAATCGAATAAATCGACAAACGACCATTTTTCATTTGAATGTCGGCTTATTTATCATTACCGAATAAAAGATCGGTATTCTAGTAATTGAGCTTAACGCATTCATTCCTTCGTTTAAGGACGATCGTCGATTGTTTCTTTATCTTCTTTAGTTTAGTCGAACCCGCGAAATGTAAAGTAAGGTTTCGTTGCTCTGTTTTCAATTTCGTTAAAAATTTAATAATAATGCCGAAATCCTCGTTCAAAGTGCCCGTAGGATGGAACTTTTTTGGAATTTTGTAAAAATATTGATTTTATCGTTGAATTGTTATAATAAAAAAGTATTTCGATTGATCTGTCATGGTATATTATTTTTACTTCTAATATATACTCATAGCCACTGTTTTACGAAAAGTCAGAAATTCGGTTATAATTTATAATCGACCGTAGATACAAAATTAATTTCAATAGGCTTCCCGTTTAGTACGTAACAATCGAATAACTAATTGTTATTCCTTCGTTATCGAATGAAAGCAACTAATCGAATAATTCGATTATTGTTAGCCGCAATTGCCCACTATAGTAGTACGTAGGTATGCGTAATGTTCAGTTACACGTAAAATCGCAAATATTAATTCTCGCGTGCGAATAGTAGACTCGGGAATCGATAATCTCATTAGAACAGTGTTCGCGACATCGCCGATCGGTGCGGTCTCGTGTTCCATCGGCCGAGGAAGATTCAGGACGGACGAGCCGGTAAGGCTTCCTTCGCGTGTTTCTTTGCATCGCCTGTTTTTGCGAGGCCCCGAAGAATGCGCCGTGCCAAATTCCTAACACGGCAACGACCCGTCTTTCTCTATGTCCCGTCGTTGCTTTCGAGGCCAACCTGGAACGAGTTTTGCTCGTTCAACGCGACAACGAAGGGTTTCCGAGGAGGGTGATCGCGACGACATTCTATACTCACGCGATAACGTCTAACGATAGGATTTTTTACCCCATCGATTCTCCCTAGGGACGTAGAATCGAAAAAGAAAAAAACAAAAAAACAAAAAAGAAAAAGGTACTCGCGCGGTAGGTAGATCGCGGCACTCATCGAGTTGCACTCGTTGAGCGAATTAATGGCTGGTTCGTAAATTAGAGGCAAGGTCGTATGGAAGAACCGTCCTTGGCGTCCTCTCTGGTTTCTCTCCTCCGTTCTCCGATCGAGAACGCAGGAAATCAAATTTTCTCATAATCGTCGCGCCTTCGAGTCCTCGTTAAACGCGTGAAAAATACTCACTGCCGGGTGTCAATGACTATCCGAGTAGTACGAGCACCACCGTGGAATGCAACCGCATTGTCTTCTTCGTTGCCGATGCCGAGTCTCTCGTCGAATCCTCGAACTTTCGATAGATCTCTTGGAATTTTGTTGTTAATCTCGCGAATCTCTTACATCCTGTACCGTGTGGTTTCTTCGTCTCTCTCTTGCTTTCTCTCCTTCTCCGTTTTTTCCACGAGCACCCTGCCAATGCGTATTTTCAGATCGACCGTACCCTCCTTCCGCGCGACAGTCAGCAGCACCGATTTAGCGTACACACGTGCACGCACCACGCCGTCTATCCTCGCACGATCTCTTCTATAGATTTGAATCTCCCTTTTTTCCCGCCTTCCGCAAAACTTTCCTCCCGATCGATCGAAACTCACGCTCCCCGCACGGATCTTCAAATCGATCGAAGAACTGCTTATCGTACGTCAGCTGTCTTCACTTTAAAGAGATCCCTCGCTCGCGTAGGAGTTACACGTGCGCGGAATTCGGTGACAATATGGAAAGAGATTTTTCACGAATCGGCGCGAGACGGGCACGAGATGCGACGGGGGAAAAGATCTTCTCCTCGAAGTTAACTTCCTATTCGATTTTCTCTTCGGACGCATCGACGCGAAGGCGCGCGTCGTCTTCGTAAAAATCTGACTTCGGTGCGAGCGCGGAAGCAATATCGCCGCGGAGAAGCCCGGACCGGGACTGACTGTCGGTAGGATTCATTTGGGTCAGCGGCACAACATAGTATAGCAAACGCTCTCCGACTCTCCGCTATACTATCTGTTGCACTTCGAAGTGAAGGTGTGCTACGTCGCGTCGGTCATAACGGAGCTATCTTTGCGTCACGTTACTTCGATCTTTTCCCTTGGTGTCCCTTCCTTCCTTCCACCTATCCACATCGCCATCTCCTTTTTCCTTTTTCATCTCTTTTTTTA
Source organism: Odynerus spinipes (assembly GCA_032403825.1). Taxonomy (NCBI): domain Eukaryota; kingdom Metazoa; phylum Arthropoda; class Insecta; order Hymenoptera; family Vespidae; genus Odynerus; species Odynerus spinipes. The sequence continues at coordinate 823,727 of JAIFRP010004357.1, forward strand.
TACTTTCCTCGGTCCATACATCAAAATCATCCTTTGATCGTGCAAGGTCGATCGTCATCGATGCGAACGTTCGCGCTTGGTGCCTCTTAACGCGGCCTTTTTTTATCCTACTTCTTTGTTCATTCACCCAGTCGTTTACTCTTCGTTAGCACTCGATAAAAATACTTCGAACGTTGCGACGCGCAATGCCTCTTACCGAAGGTCCCGAAGGTGTATCCTCGTATATTCCTCACACGACTTCGAGAATGGAATTCGAAAGAATTTCTACATCGCTTACACACATACATAAAATCTTTAATAATTCTACAATGTTCGCTATGATACAATCGAATTTATACTTGCAAAAGATGTCGAACCTTCGACTTCCATGTCTTGGCAATTTAAAAAATCACTAGTTCGGTCTATGTTCTCTCTTTTTTGTTGTTATCGTTTCTTATAAAAAATGCTTTGGACAGTCTCAATATCATTCGGAAGCCATAATCGTCAGCGATTAACCCGTTTTCTAAAAATGTTTAATTCAGAAAAAACGAACTATCGTGTACCGTGTGGAATTAGTTCCGTAACTCAATTTAACTGAAATCTTCACAGGAACGTCGCGTGCGGGCTGAAAAGAAGGCCTCTTCATGTGTTTTATACAAACTGTACGGTGAGAGGAGTAATTTTTCCTCTCTCTGGGATTCATCGGTTTTTTCCCGCAAATCAGTTAACAAAATATATATATGTCTATATGTATAATATATATATATATATATGTTCATTTGTAACTTTTCTTCACTCTTTGTTTCCTCTTTTTGTTTTAAGAAAAATATGCCTATACGATATTACGAAGTATTCCTATCTATTTTGTCGCTTCTCAGTCAATCTGAACACAATTCGTACTCAAAATTGATAGTGAAGCGGCATGGAAGTCTTTGGCTTGTACTCGAAATAGTGGGAATACACTAGCTGTAGAACTACGTAGTGGTTGTTCATGTAAGCTCGTCTGAAAGGATAAGCGTTCCCTTCAAAGAGTAACGGACAAAGGGGTGGCTTGCCGCTTGCTTTGGCCGTTCCATTATCCATCATGTCCCATAAATCGACCATTTGACAACCTTGTGGCCTAAAAATAAAAGATCGTCTTATTTCGAGTAGAGATGCATCGAGCATATCCTTTAAAGACGAACGTAGTGATAACTTACATACTCGCGTATCCAAAACACAATGACTCTTCTAATACAACGTAACCAACGTGCATATTCCTTAAAGTGGTGTACACGGAAGCTGCGTCTTTCCTACTAAAGATCTCGTAAACTTTCATAGTCCGATTTCTAAAATATATAAGAAAATAATGTTATTATGATTGGTACGAATCGTAAGTAAATGAATTTACGCGTGTTACAAACTCACCGCATTTCTGCACTCTCGTAATAAGGATTGTTCACTATAGGTCTTCCAGTGGATAACATCAAATTTGCCATTAGTGACATTTTACCGGCGAATACTGCATTTTTTGGAGTGTTCTCCTTTATCCATTCAAACAATTCCTCCTGCTCGATATTACTATATTCTCCTGTATATGTAAAATATATGAATGTATGAAAAGAATGGAGTAAAAAATCAATTTGTCAAATAAATAAATAAATTACCTATGAATCCTCTTTCCTTCTGCAGTCTTTCCATACCATGATATGACATACCAGCTATCAATAAAACAATGATAGCTCCCCTAACCGATTCATTTTTTATCCCAAGTTTTTTTAAGTATCTTTTACTGCACACTAGTCCTGCTATTATACAGAGGTGCGGTGTCATGAAAAGTTTTAATCTCATAATGAACGTAGCCATAATAATGAAAGCTCCAGTTTGTAGACCATTGTAAGACACGTCTGCTTCTATGCAATAAGGATATCCTTCGCCTTCGTATTCTCTATACCAATAATAAAGTGCTAATATCCCCGAGAGTATTGCAATTGGTAGAAGTAAAGTTTTAATGATCGCTTCATAAGTTTTGTATTGCAAGAAATCAAATTCGGGAGAGCACGTGTAAAGCATTGTATGAAAGTCCTTATAGTCTGTTAATTTCGACTTCAAAATATTGTAGATGTGTGCATCATCTTCGGTCGTGAGAACATACAACTTCAACCATTTTGTAAGAAGAATAGTAATAATTATCTCAATAACGATTGCTTTTCTTTCATTTAAGAAACGCGATAATTTTGTGACAATAAAGTGTGCAACGTCGCTACTAATTAAGAAGCATATAAATAAAGAACAAAACAATAGGGTGCTATCCGCCACAGCTGCTGAGACAATACACGAAAGTCCATATATTGTACATATTGCTCTGTACAGATTGTTAGGAATGATCTTCATCCATTTTAGAATAAGTAACGCTATAATTTGTGTAGTCAACACAAAATGTGAGAACTGCCAACTGCACAGGCTCAGTACTGTACCCATAAACATGTTCTGTAATAAAATATAATTATCGTATAATGCCATAACATCAAATTATAATTGGTAACATCAAATTATAATTGCATATATTTACCATGTATAATCCATCTATAAGATCTCTCCAAGGTATGGGTCCCTGTATGTCTTCCGTCGTGTGTCTACTAATTATTTTAGTCACAGAATACATTTGAAAGAGTAACATGGGATATGCGAATGTTTCTCTTAACGGCGGAGTCCACTGAACACGAGTACATTCGTTATGATTGTAGAAAAATAGCAGCATAGTGATAATACCGCCAAATATTGAATCACTCATGTAAGTTGAGTAGTTAAAAAGTATAACTGCTGTATATATAGTAGTAATCCAAACAACCTCAAGATAAAAATACACTGGTACGCCTAAGCCTTCGCAACTCGTTATAGGTGGTAAATGGTCTCCTCTTTCCGTCTAAAAGGAACTGCTTTATGGTTACTCTTTCCAAAGAAGAAACAGTCGCGAGATATGTGCTTGAAACTTACTTGCCAGCATTGTCCTTGCGATATTAACCCAAGAGATTTGGCATCGTGATAAAGATGGCCTACTGCAAGCTATATACAGAATGATCTTATAATCTCACAATGATCAGAAAGAAGTACAGCCATTTGAAGAAACAATTACCTCTGGTAAGAGGAAGTATTTCCGACCAGCATTTATTACATTTCCATACTCCGATATATTATCTTTAATAATCTTATTAACTCCTTCTTCAAAGTTTTCCGCTCCTACGATAGTTTTATAATAGGAGTAGTACATTCCCTAAAAGTTTTTGTAACATTTACACTTCTATAATATTGTTTTAATTCCTTTACTGTGAACGTTTATAAATAAAAAAAAAATATATATATATATATATTAAGGTTAACATACCATTTCGGTCTTAAAGGACATTTCTCTCTCGATATCCGACAGATGAGAAAAGTGTCGATCATTTTCGAAAAGCGTTGATACATGCCACCGGTGTAAAAACCCAAAACCGATACCTATTATAGAAAGGAATGTTTGATGTAATTCGAGAAATAATCAATGGTAAAACATTACCAATTTACGTAGAACTTTGGAGTAGGTATCTTACTTAAAAGATTCGAGGCGAGATTGTACAAATTGAAAGTCTCTCTCGACAGCCTCCATCCGCTTTTCGACTTTCTATCATTTTTCGTCGCCATCTTTAGAATAGACACGACTGACCACGTGACCTGTAGAAGAGATTCATCCGATTCAAAATAGTCATTTATTTTTTTTGCTCAGATATTATTTGTGTGATTAGGAAGTGTGCGAAGATTTGTCTAGATAAATAACATGAATTTTCCAATCGACTTTTGCGATCGTACAATCGACACCTTCACTCGATTCGAATTTTATCCAAAAACCGTCCAATCTCTACCAAGAATACTTATTCAAAACTGCAGTTACAAGTGTCCATTAAATTTTCTAAAAATTAACATAACCATATGAAATGTTTTTTGTTCGTTATAAAAAATTAAAAAAACTGGTAATTCACGTAGACATATGTTTCAGTGAATTACAAATAACTACTATATACTTATTGTTAACCAATATAAGATAATTGTCTACGACCGCCATTTTTTTGTCACGATACGAGAGCTAGTGGTAAGTTATAAAAAAATTATAAAAAAGAAAATACAGAAATCTTACTTTTGTTACTAAAAAATGGTTAGATATTTAAGCCCCTTGAAAAAGGGCTCTTGGTACGGTACTGAACAGCTGTATACACGTATCGTGCATTGGCACACCCGCTATCGATCAGTCGCGTGGCAGCCCGCCGTGTCATGGAGGATCTCCTGCTGCAGATCGTCAGGGAGTCGAACAATGCGAAACTTCAAAATTTACGGAAATCGGCGCAGGAAGCGTACGGTAAGTTCATCTTCGAATATTCTTTCGACTACGCTGCATAATATTTTTTTATGCGGAAATGACACCGTGTCTTTGCACTTCGATTACAAAGTACATGCATATTCGACTGTCGTGCACGCTCTTAAAAAATTATTGCAAATCACGGCAACCTTCGCGACGGTAAGAAAATTGTTCCTTGGATTCGACGTTTCTTCTCTTTTTCAGATTTCTTGGATAAACAGCAAGGTTTGTTGCGGGATCCACCGCACGAGCTACGAGCGAAATGTCTACACGCGCTTCAGCTAGCATTAGAAACGAAGAGGAGCAAATTCGTCGCTTTCGGCCTATCGGGATTACATGTGAGTTTGTATTCGTGTTTAAAAAATGCGATAAAGATATTTCCAGTTTTTTTGGGGGCAAATTTGTGATATTTGAGATATCTCTTCCAAAGTGTTCGATGGTTCAACACTTTCGTTTCGTCGGGGCTTCTGTTTTGTTTTTTATGGGGTTAAGTATATTCTTTCAAGTAGTTTGACATTTCGATACGGGCTTACGCTTTCGTTCGCGGTGTAGGCTTATCCCGGAAGTCCACGATAAAATAATGATATCACAGATGCTCGTGGTTTAGTGACCGTGATACCTATCTATAGTTAGTAGGCTTTACAGAAATTGATTATTTTACATCTTTTTTGTTTTTTATTAAATTTGTAAAAATTGACACCCGTGCGCAACTATACGTTTACGACAGTAGTATTAAGTTTTCCTAATTTATTTAATATCGCGGTGCAGAAAATGTTAAGGGACGACAGATTTCAATCGCCGTACGAACCAGAAGACGATTCACTATGGTTGCCAGCTCAAATGTTACACGCGATGAGCTCGATGCTCTCGCAATCGGATGACACTCAAACGGATATGCTGAAAGTGAGTAAACAAGAATTATTTAATTAACAAATCTCAAAAGTAACGAGACATTAATTTTCTTTTTTCTAATACAGGTTTTACTTCAAGTCGCGTGTTCTCCTTATTGGACCATGAATGGCCGTTTAATCATCGCCATCCTGACGACATGTAGCGAAGCTTTCGAAAATGGAAATCAAGCGGTTCGCACTGCGGCACAAGCGGCAACGAGCCAAACTTTGCGATCTTTTTGTTTGTTCTTAGGTAAATACACGCGAGTACTATAACTTCGAGCAGATTTGACGTTTCGCGTTAAGAAGCTTGCAAGTTTGATCAATACGTTTTAAGATCGCGTGACACGCCGGTGAATCGTAAAAATATTCCACGAAGCTTCATCCGTCAAAGTTGAAATTAGTTTCCAAGTTTGTGCACGACTACGTTTTGCCGATTACATTATCGATTTATCGAAGCTTGCACCTTTGCCATTATAACGACTCGTTTTAAATATTTTTACAGAGGAAGAATGTCAGGAAATGGACGAGAATGCGAAACGGAATAAAAATGTACGCGAACGTGGAGTGTCCTGCTTCAACGAGGCTTTGCCGATTCTTCAATATATCTGCAGTAAATTGGACGAGGCTCAAAAGTAAGCGAACCTGATTAATAAGAAGAGAGATCTCGAGGTTCCTGATACGCATAGCACGCGTTGTTATAACGTTTAGGGAACTCTGTTTCAGCAATGCAAGAAACAGCAGCACAGTGGTGTTCCTTTTGGAATGTCTACACACGCTGATATCGTCGCTTCCGCAGAAGATTCACACGAACGCACACTTCACTACTTTCCTATGGCAAAAATTTTGCCCAGCCTTGATAGCTTTCTTGGGTACACCTAGAGTGGACAAAACTTTTACATCGAGAGAGGGTAAAGAGAACGAAGTTGGTAGAGGTTCAGGATATCTTGCTACGTCTTTGAGTTTTGACAGTCATCAGGCAAAAACCGTGTACAGGTAAGTTGTATCGTTACAAAGTGACAATTTTATACTATATCTACTTTATATTATAAAACATTTTTCTTATCAGTATTGGAACGGAATTGGTGAGGCTGGTAGGCTGCGTTGGCCCTTTAAGACCCGTACTGGAGTCGGTATTCCATAGAATGTTACTGTATCCACCACCTCAGCAACGTTTAGAACCTTTGAAAGCCCTCAAAGAATTATTGCACAGTCCTAGTCGTATGGTTGACTTTGCCGGTCCTTTACTCGTCGAGGAAGACCGCTCGAGTCATATACAAAGCGATATGGCATTGATGAGACTGTAAGTAAAGTATATATGTAAAGAATAGACGATGCTTGAAGTATCGATGTAATATGACAATAACTGAAGTATCTTTCTTTATACAGAGCAATGGACTCGATCGAAGAATCAACGACTGGTGGGTTGTCTATATTGCACGCCAGTGTGTCTTGCGTTGTCGCGATGCTTTCGGCGCTCCAAGAACTCTGCGAGGGCAAGGCCATTAATCACAATTACACTTGCACGATCAATAGTTTGTACGAGGACCTGGAATCTTGCGACTACCGTGGACCTCTGACCTATCAAAGTATGGCACGATTGCCAAAAACTTATAGGTACTTCGTACTTTCGTACCACGAATTAATAATATAATTTCTACGATCTTCTTTATTACGTTTGATGTATTATAAACTTGCGCAGGGAACAGTTAGAGTTGATGAAGAAGGGTATAGGCTCCGATTCAGACTCCTCCGGTCACGGACCATCTGAAGACGGTGACTCGACGGACACGGAAGGTCCTCAGAACGAATCGGACGAGGTGCACGAGGACAACAGTCTCGATGATAATGACTATGCTATTGAGAACGAGCGGGAGAGGCTTAGATTAGAAAAATTACCGAAATGTCTTCACGTAGGTCGACAAGTTGCCGACGAGTGCAATGTTGACGTAGAAAGGCATAACGCTAGGCGATTCGTTAAAACTTTAAGAAGCGACTTAATCCCAATGGTGCTAATACTTAGAAGTAATATCGAAGTCGACGAGGCATTGCAAAATTTTGCATCGGAGTACTGTCAAGGTGAATACTACAGTGTCAAAGATATACATCATCTTTTTTTAATCTTTTTACAATTACTCTCTTATGAACAAAATGTCGATCGATCGCAGAGGTATTCGCAGCTCAACAGAAAATTCAGGAACGAACGGAGGCCAGTACGGATTCCTGTGCACTGATCACGATCATGAATGCCGATGGAATTTACTTAGCGACGTATGCGGCATTGCTGCTCAATCTCAAACTTATTAGGTTGAATTATTATAACGAGGATAGTCGACAAGTGCCAATCAGCGAGGTAGTATTTATATTATTTATATAAAAATATTTATGGGTGATGATTCGTAAAAATATTACTTTAATTTTCTTTTCAGGAGCAATTCGTCGAGGAAGTCCATGGTTCTGGTGTTTTAGTTTACTTATCGGCCACTTGGCTCTCGGAATTGTATCAACAAGTGCTAGCTTGTAATCTGCTTGAAAAATGCGGATACAATCCTAATTCAACGGAGAACAGTGCTTTGGTCAACGTTCTTACCGGTGATTTATCAAACAATTTACTCATTAGGGATCTCGTATTAACAAATGAATACAATTATGTAAAATTTTCATAGACGTCGATGGTATTCCTGGTAGTCAAAGAGGTGGACAACTTCTATCGGACTACATAAGATTAGAAAAGGCTCAGCTTTCTCGAAGCGAGCCAACACCCGAAGCCGAAGCTGGTGCAAAACTCTCTAGACGAGTACTCACTTGTTGTTGGGGTAGCATGATGGCGGTACTTTCGATTGGACTGAATCCTCCGAAAGAGGAAAATAATAAAGGGATTTTAAATAGAGATGGTAGTAGAAGAGAGATAAGGGATACTGTAGTATTGTCCTTGGAAGGTCTTCATAAAGCTGCAACTTTAAGTAACATTCTAGGTAAGTATTATGTCGGGCGGTCAATTTCGAGAACATGCCCCAGGCGAAAGGCTACACTCTTACACTCGCGTTAAGAGGAAAACTTGCTTACGACGTGTCCATACTTTTCCATTCTTTTTATTACTATTTCAGGCTTGCAGAATCGATGCGGATCTATTTTTGCTTTATTAGCGAAAGCTGCATGCACGGAACAGTCTATATCGAAAATAACTCGCACGAAAGACGTTCTGCGGCTGAAGTTACAAAACAGAGCAACAAATCTTCACACTTCTCACGCTTTGAGTATGGACGTTCTTCTTGGCAGAGGCTTGGAACTTGGTAGTCACGGCAGTGATTGTTGGCCTCATGTTTTTACGTGAGTTTTCGAGTATCCGATAATTAAGAATATCTTGAACACAAAAAATATTAAATATTAAATATTTTTTAAAGGTGTTGTTTATACGTGAGTAAATTGGAACACGACTTCTTTGGACGAAATCAAAATCCATCTCTTCCTAAGACCCATCAGAAGAAGGAAAAGAAGGACTCTGCTAATGGCGATGTCAAGGGTAGCCAAGATAGACTTCGTCTCAATTTTAACCTAGTCGATGACGAAGAGACGTGGTAAAATTTATTCTTTAAATTATTCGTACGTAATATCGCTAATGACGAAGAATGAATTTAATTTAAGATTATCTTTTCATAGCGTTGATGTATATAGTTTTTTATCGAGTCCTTATACCCAAAATCCAAGCTCGGACACGATACCAGAAATTATTCAAGAGTCCAACGCCGATAATCAATTTAATGGTATTTTACCGGTGGATTACGCGGCCAAGATCATCTGCGTTCTCTCTCAGCAAGTCGACAGATTGTTCGAGGATGCAGCTTTAAAATTAAATCTTAAAGCTCTTTGCCTGTTTCTCACGGCACTTTGCAGAGCGAGTAAAGCGCAATTGTTTAAAACCACAGACGGTCTTAAAGACAATAAAAGGTTTTGGTGGAGACGAAGCAAACCAAGGGAGAACGAATTAAACGTGTTGCTCTTGACTCGACTTGGCGAAGTTATGTTAAAATGTGTCAAAAGTGGAAGACCTTTGATTCATATAATGAGAGTAAGTTAATAGCCTTAGTGATGAGATTTTACAAAATTCACGAGAACGAGTAGTAATTAAAAATTATTCCCTAGGTTTGGAGTATTCTGGGTCCTCATTTCATGGAGGCAGCCTGTCACAAAGATCGCAGCATCTCGAAAAAGGCGGTACAGTGTATTCACGATTCGATGGCTGCTTTGTTGAACGAGCAGATAGAATTGCCGCATTTCCATTTTAACGAGGCTCTCTTCAAGCCTTTCGAAAATCTGCTTTGTCTTGAACTGTGCGATGGCGATGTCCAGGATCAGGTAAATGACGCTTTGGTTATTCTTCAGCGATATCGATCTTTATCGAATTGATTTCTCACTTCTCGGTAGATCGTCAGCTGCATTTGTGAGTTCGTGGAGACGAATCGAACGGAGATACGATCAGGATGGCGACCCTTGTTCGGTGCACTTCGAGTCGCATCGGTCGGTAACTCGGAGTCAGTGGAATCCGCGCCACTCTTAGAAGTTTTTAGAGTCTTCTTATCAACGGACAATACTCTGGTGTTCGCGAACGCCGCACTGGACTGCATCCTTTGTCTCCTCAGACACGTCAGAGGTATCGGCGATAGCGAGGTTCATCAGGACGAGCAGGATCAAATCGACGTCGCGGAATCTCGGCGAATGAGATTGTGCGTGGAAAGTTTGAAGTATCTCTTGAGTTGCAGCGACATACTGGCGTCGATGTATCGCATGCCGGCTTGCCCGATCTTCCATTCGGCTCAGAGAATTCAAGTCTCGACGATTCCTCAGTACGTGGACTCGACGATCCCTAATATGGAAATACCCAGGTTCGACATAGATTCCGACTCGATGCAAGGGATCATTTCTGAAAAATCTTACGAGATACTCTCGTCGCTACCCGGCAACGAATCTTATAGCAGCGTGACGCTCCAAAGTATGGACAAGCCGAGCGGTATTCTCCGAGTGTGGTACATACTCATCGAAGGTCTGGCTAGCGCCACGATGATATGTCCTAGACGTTATCAGCCGCATACCTTGGAAACGTTGTTCCATCTTCTACGGGATATTCTCAACGTACCCGGACCAGCCTTCGGATTGTACTGCGTGAACCATCTGCTTTTACCGATGGTGCAGAACTGGCTCAGGAAGACGTCCAAGATCTTCAGGGGTTGGGATAACTTTGCACCGAACTTCAAACAGTGTTGTGGTCTTACGACCGACTTGGTGGTCGACTATTTGACACACCTACAAGGTAAATCTCTTTTTTGGCGGACAGTGTCGATAAGCAAGGGTTCCTCCTTGAGGTTTAAATCGTAAATTCTCTAGATTCACGAGCTCGTTGGAGTAGACTTTAATAGGCCGTACGTGTCGAAACGGATTTTAATTCGACTTCCTTCTTTCCAGGTCCCGAAGTCGTTAGAAACGACGCCTATTTGCCGGCTACGACGCTGATGTTGAAACAGCTTTTACTGGTAATGGGGGAATGCGTCGTTCAACCCACAGAGAGCATAGCCCGTCTCGGTTGCGCTTGCATCAGGTGAGCTGCCCGTGGGTTTTAAAAGACGTACAAACGGGGACGCCACTGATGCAGAATATATAAAAGCCAACGTAGCAGAAGTAATTTGCATTCGCTCGTTTAGTGTTATTGCGATTCGCGACCTTCATTAATATTTACGCGCTCCGTTGCGCACTAACTATTTATGCGCCGTAGAGAAGCGCATCATTTCTATCCTTAATATCGCAGAAAGTAAAAAAAGAGCGAACGGAAAAGTGAGAGCGACGACGGCAGCTACAATAATCATCGCGACAATCGGTGCCACGTTCTCGCTGGAATGCGAGGAAGTGTAGGCAAGGACCGCGTCGATGTCTCGCCAAATATGGCCGTTCGTTAACAGCTGATCGGAGTCATCTACCGTTTCATCATAATTCAGTTAGCTGATAATCGCATTATGGAACTAGATCCTGCACGGAAAAAGATCGACGCGATGCATACATAGCGTAGCGAGTCTCGAGCCGTGTAAACTTGTCTTCGTCGCGCGTAACGCTTGTTAACTATCCCAACGGTTAATTCCTATGAACCCAGAAGGAATGTCGTAAGCGACTATCGCCCACCTCGAAGATTTCGATCTTCTCGTTCAAGAGCGACTCGTTTCGCGTTTCGTAGATCACTCGTGCCAGTTTTCCACGTTTCACACGATCCAAAAGGGCCGTCGAGAGGTTCGACGGAATGTACGACTGTGTTGACTCGGGTATATATATCATCGTCGTTACGGACGGAGCGTGCGTGTAAGACGATAACGAAGCTTGACAGGCTGTCCAGTGGGATAAGGTAGCCACCGACATTCGACACCCCCAGGGCGTCGTGCCAACGGCACACACTCCTTCTTTCTTTCGGTCTTCTCTCCATCCTTCTCGCTCGGCCGATCCTCGATCGTTTCGATCCGTGCCTTCGTATCTCTTTGCCTTTTCACACACACGCACGCATACAAACGGATACTTACTATACACGCATGCAGGAGAAGCTGGAGGATCGGCGCATTTTCTCCGTCTTAACGCACGTCACACATCCACGCGGTAATCCAATCCGCGGCGGGCTTGATCGCGAGGTATCGATGTACAGCGCGTACTGAGTGTTTAAAAACGGGGCAGGTTCGCGGGCAACAAGAGAGAGAGAAAGAGAGAGAGAGAGAGAGAGGGAGAGATTACGGCCGGCAGTGAATGACGAACGGGATCCCGCTCTCTGAAATCCTAGAGCAACGCGAACTCCTCCTACCGCGTCCCCTTTTTCGACAACTCGAGATTGCGGTGGCCGGCTTACATTTTAATCGGCCGACACATAACTCTAAACCTATCTCCTATGTCTATATGTATGCACGATATGTATTCTACATATATAAAGTGGTGGGTGATAACGGCACGTGGTAGGGATATCCCTTATATTTTTTCGAGTTTCTCTTTACGCTTCGCTATCTTTTGCTTATCCTTTAGATCACGATCGTATGTATCACGAATATCACTTTGATATTTAAGTATGACGCGAGGTAAAATATTACTGCCAATTGTAAGATATCCAGGAACTTCAGACGCGAGCAACAAAGTTTGATTAAAAAATACGAAGAATACAGCAAATTTTTTAATTAGATCATTATCGTTAAAGACTCTAATTTTTCTGCAGGCACGTTTTGGTGAGCAGCGGACCGTTACTCACGCCCGAACAATGGGAGGTCTGTGGTGTTGCTTGCTATCGCGCCTGTTCGAATTCACTTCAAGAGTTACGCTTGTTGACCATGGCTTTCTCACCAAGATCGGAATCCTTCTACGGTGACATCGCACAAGTGAAGGTTGCTGCCCGTCGGGATGCAACGCCCGAAGAAACCGAAAGATTACGGCAGCTCGCGGCTCAGGTAAGTGATCGTGCGATGATCCTCGGGAATCGAGATCGAAAGATCTCGCCCAGTTTTGCCCAGTGAACGTTCGATGTGTGCTTATCGATGTGTTCGCTTCAGCGAGAACTCGACTCTCGGTGTGTGTCTATTTCTTCCCACGAAAGTTGATCACCGATCTCTTGAATCGATGTCGATGCGTGCACGATGACTCTTTTAACATTCTCTTTTGAAAGAAAAGAAAAGAAAAGCAAAAAAAGTACCTCTCTCTCTCCTACTTTGCCGTCTCTTATTCGTTCATTGATTTTTAAACATTTACAAATATCAAGTGCCTCGAGATAAAAAAAGAATAAA
>JAIFRP010004357.1:836805-849105 GCA_032403825.1 Odynerus spinipes
GAGAGAGAGAGAGAGGGAGGGAGGGAGTGGGAGAGGGTGGAAAGGGTGAGAGATAAAATGTGGGAGAGAGAAAGAGTAAAGAAAAAGAAAGAGACCTGGTGCCCTCCTGACCTGACTTGCTCCCAGGTGAGCCAGCTGCGCGAGGTATTGACTGCCATCAAGAGGCAGAACGCGTCGTCACTGCCGACGACGCCTTTCCAGGATTCGATGACCATTGAGACGACACTGATCGACCAGCACACTACCTCCTACCCCGTCGGTTGTAGGCAGCACACGACACCCCCCGATTACACTAACACTACGTCGAACACGGGTCCCCATTGGCTCTAGCCGTTCACGGTAACTCACGTCATGGATTTTAAAAACCAATATAACCAAAAGTAATTAAATCAAACAAAAGCCATAACGATAACGATAATGATAATAATAATAATGACGATGATAATTGATAATTGTACTAATAAGAATAACGATAGACGAACGAGTCCCGAATCGTACATCGAGCAAAAATGGCATCCTTGTAATTCGCGAAGCCGCTCGTCTTTTAGAATATCCACGGCGTCGTCAAGGTCGGCTTTCAAGCACGTCGCCGTCGACAGGCAAGGTTTCAATCCTCGTCTTTTTTACGCGAACTTTCCTTATCCCACCCTCGACTCTCCCTCTCTTCCCCTTCCCGCTCAACCGTCTTCGGAGAGATCCCTCTTACACGTTTAGACGTTCAATTGGACTTTTATACGACCGACAATACTCTCTCCGTCGTAACGTTATTTTTGTCTATTCTCATTGTTACCTTTGCTTCGGTGCATGCGGACCTTGCATCATCGGTGTATACCTAATCAGTGATTATTAGCCTTATAGACGACGTACGAACGATTGTCTCGTGTATTGTATACGTTTGTACGGATGTTAACCCTTGAATGTATGCGAGACTCAGTGTCTTTTTTAAACATACCGGAATCCTATGCACGGTGCCTATGGATTATATATTATATACGTTTTTAAGCGATCAGAGCGATCGAATGGTAAGCATGCCGAGATTGGAATAAAAAACAGCTGTGTTTTTGATCGTGAGATTTTATCGCGGTAATGTTTTACTAAATATATAGATATATTTATATTTGTATATTTTCTACGCGGATTAGCGATCGATAAGGAAAACATTTGAGGGTTGCATCTACTTTTTGTGCGCTCAGTGTTTTTGTACTGCTGGAAAGAAATGTGTTCAAATATATATAGCTTTCTCTAATCAGATCGTTGAATTCTCTTCAATTGCACCCTTCTTCTCCCACGCGTGGGTCGAGAGAAAGAATACGAGTAAGACAATTTTCCACGTGAATCGTTAAGCGATGGATTTGGAAGCGAGCCTATCGACGCTTCTTGACGAGCGGAAATCACCACGTTTAGACGTTTGCACTCGCTGGTAGAAGGCACATGTCAGGCTACAATAAAAAAACCTCTTCGACGAGGTCCTTTCATCGAGGTCTCACGACGCGCGATCGAACGGGAGAGAAATTGAGATTGCAATTGCTAAGATGAAGTTTTTTCAAAGTATCACGAAGCATCGATTGACGTTGCCGTGGCGTTCGCGTGAATATGTACAAAGGACCCCGTCGCTGGTTGAAGACTCATTTGACATTAATTTTCTTTCACGATCTTTACGAATCACCATTAAAATCCATGGCTTGAGTCCATGGCTAGAATTTCACTGTCACGATATTTTATATACATAATGTTTATATTATTATCTATCTACACCTTCTCTAGAAGCTGCTGCTTTCGTAGAATGCACACACATATTCGTTGGGCCGAACCGTTTTTAGGACGTGTACGGAATCTTATTAACGATCATCGTTAGCTGCGCTCATCAAGAGAGACCACGCTTGTTCTCGTTATGCACGACGAATTCCAATTGTTCTTTCGACGAAACGAAACGATAATAAGGAAAAAGAGCAAGATGCAATTTCGAGAAGTCATCGAAACGCGTCGTGCATGACGCGTGCAAAGAAGTAGGCGTATTCTTCCGGATTTAAATTCACTGTCCGCGTTTGTGTCTTCAGGTGTTCCTTCTCGAGGAACAGCGTGCCGAAGATAACTCAAGATCACCCGACGAGAGATCGTACGTCTTCCTCGTGTATCCACCTGCTGTGGGCGCGACCCTCAATCCCGATCTTTTCATCGTCAGGATTCAGCTACGCGCATTGGTGGTTGGTCTGTTGGTCCATCAAATGCTGCTCCACTGTATCGCCTGTGTTCTTCTTCAGGGTGCTAGTCCCTCGATTCCGAGGTACGTTTGCAAACTCCAAGAGATTATAATTCATGGGATTACGAATCCGTTAAATTGACACCTTTTTCCTTTTACTCGTTCCGTTCTTCAGCTTATCTCACGTAATTCCGCTCGCAACCGCATCGGCATTACACAAATCTCCCGAGGCTGGCTATCTGTCGTACATGAATCCAAGACACATCGAAATCTTTCTCTCCGCGTTGGATCTCTCCTACGCCGCGGCCTTGAAGTTCGATTGCAGGCCAGGCCTGAAATTCTTGGTTCAGAAGGTGGCCGATCTCGAGCAACCGGCGAATCTCTATCGACAGGCTGGAGCCGCTTGGACCATCAAATTTATTACACTGTTCGAGTTGTACTTACGGGAGGCTGACGAGACTGTGCTAGATATCGACTATGTTAAAAACTTTCTCTATAATACTACCAAAGACGACGACGAGTCCGACAGGAAGTATCATAAAATAAGGAAATATCTGAGACAGATTCAGACGACCTTCGAGGAACTCTGCGACATGTACGTCGATGTGGTACGCGATCACGATGGAAAATACACCAAAGCCGATAGCTTCGCCGAGAGGAAGATATTTCTTTTGGTCGCTCAACCGGACGATTATCCCGAGATCACGAGAAAGGAACCTATCCACGACAGAGTCATTACCAGTACACCGGTACCCGCCGAATTACAAACGCATAACACTTTAGCCGATAAAGACGAAAATCGAGTAAATAATGCCGAGGAAGCCGACGATCCTGAAGATCTTGAGGATCCTGAAGTTTATAATCCCAGTTTGGACGACGAAAGTGGTTTAGAGGAACTTGGACCGGAATGCGACAACGATTTAAGACCTTTTAGATTGTCCGATCTAGCGGCCGAGTATTCAACAGACTCTGGACCCCAATCGGAGCCAGAAACGGACGATTCCAGACCAGTTTCGAGACTAGGTTCCGTAACGGAGAGGATAGTGTACTCCGATCGATCCGGTGGCACTTCCAGCGAAGGTTACGTCGACGCGAAGCTCGTAGCTATGACTCCAGCACCTTCTGACGTGATCAACGGTCAAAATCAATTATACAATTTGGATTCCCTCTGGCGAACTTCGTCCGCCGACACCTCAAGAATCTCCATACCGGAAGTGAAGCTACCGAGCAGTAACGTAATCTTGGACGACGCTCTCTCTTACGGGAAGCCGTGTATCCAACGACGAAAGAGCGAGGCCTGTTTGCTGTCTCGCAGAACCTCCCTAAAATTCGTGATGGCTGCCGATCTTGAAAATTTCCACGATCCGGTGAGCTTCGATGCGACCAACCTGCGTTCAAAATCTGTGATGGAACTTAGAAGAGCTCCGAATTTATCTGTCCCCGAATCACCAAGGATCATTCCGGAAACGCCTTCCTGCGATTCGAAGGACGAGGACGATGACGAGGATGTGTTCATCGATCGTTCCTTCAAAAATCTTAGCAACATCGACGAGCTTCTGCGCGATTACGAGCGCAGCAAACGTGGATTCAGGACCAACCCATTTCTAAAGAACGACGAGGATAACGAGGGTAGCTTTCTCGATGATCATCGCCAAAGCGTAAGTCACAAGCTCGAGTTTCAAAAGAAGAGTAACATCGGTAAGGACAGCGAGGCTCATAGAAAAGCTTGGGCCGAGACTCTGAGCACGGCGCTCGAATGGATTCTGGCGCTCCCGGTGAGTTGACTCGAGTATTTTTTTCTAACGTGTTTTCGAAAATCTTTTCAATACACGATAAGCGACGGAAGAACCGATACGAAATGTTTACAGGACGAACGGTTGGCGCCGTTACTTCCGGTTCTGGTGCGTGGCGTCAGGATCCTCACCAGACACGCGGTCGATCAGATCTTGAAGCAACGCCTCTCGTCTCTCTTTCACCGAATTGCTGTTTTTTACGGACTGACCAACAACTAGGACCAGCTACAGCTCATCTGGGAGCAAATGTTTTTTTCTATGGCCCATTAAGAACATTTCGAAGGCATTTTCTGGATGAGCTTGAAATTTCCCGATAAGAAGAAGAAGAAGAAGAAGAAGAAGAAGAAGAAGAAGAAGAAGGAGAAGGAAAGAAAGAGTAAGAAGAGAAATATGAAGTATCAGAAACGAATAAACTAACGGAAAAGGGAGTATTGGAAGATTCGTTTCTTAAATTACAGATTGCTTTGCCATTATGTTAGATCGCATAGAAATTATAAAAGAAGAAAGTATTCCTTTTTTTATTTACTTCTAAATATCGCCTTATCGCGGGAACAGCTGCTGTTAGCTAGCAGAGCGAATCTAGTCAAGAAGAAATATATCGGAACAAACAATAAGAAGGTGACGTACGATATGCAGGTAACTTTTGCAAAGAAAAAAAAAATATGAGCCGACTCGCCTTTATCCGGGACAACGACCAAATCCGTGATCTCTGATCGACAGCGAGCAATAACCCGATGGTAGTTTCTCGTTGGTTTTCTCGGTCATAGAAAGACGGTGTCCTGTTTCCTCCGCAGTTGCGCGTGCGAATCTAACCCCCCATCTTTATTTCGTCATGCGTTCAAACGCGTCAACGCGAAGAGACAAGAATTTTATTTACGATTTACTTCGCACGCACATCTCTCGATTCTCTCGTTTTATGCTCTTTGCGCTTATAACTGTAGTTTGCGGTCCAGTCGTAGCCGGCCACGTCGGATCTACGTTACTTCCAACGCGCGTAAAAGACAAACACGCTCGTGTCTCGTCTCCGCGAGACGGATCCGCTTACGAATCGATCGAAAACGTTTGAAACAGTGACGACAGGAGTTTTTTTTTCTTCTTTGCTTCTTAAGGTCTCCTATTTTATTTCCTTCGAGAGAATAGTATCCTGGAACGCGTTACGCGAGTAAGTCTTGTCGAAGAGGAGAGTACTTTAGAGTAGGTACGGCCTATTTGGAGCGATCCAGATTAGAATTACCTAGAAGAGATAACGGATGCCGAAGCTAAGTAGTGCGATCGCGAGATTACGCACGGAGGCTTGTCGTTGACGTTTCGCCGTTAAATCATTTTCTCGGAGAGATACACTTCGTCTGCTCCCAATGTGTCGTAACTATTCCGCTAATTTACGTACATACATACTATATAGTGTTACGTTTTATTGTAAATAGTATTATATCTAACGCTAAGAAGAAGAGGCAAAAGGGAAAAGCGCGAGGTTCAACGATCGGCATTTGGTAACGCCTTCCGTCTTTTAGCTGATCGGTTACGTGAACGTTTAAATCAAGAATTATTTATTATTTTTCTACGTACGTACCCTTTATCGCGTATTGCTTGTACATTAGATCACGGACGATTACCAAATGGCGATCCCACCAATCCGTATATAAACAAAACAAAAAAAACTACCCAATTATCATGAATGTACGGTACATGTTATAAATGTTGTTGATCGTTTAGATCGTTTAAAGAAGGAGCAAGTTTCGATAATACGATAATTGATAATAAAACGTGCCTACGTATCTCCCGTTTTTCAATGTATCCAACCCACGTATGTACGTGTGTATATGCAAAAAGAAAAAGAGAGAGAAAAAAAGAGAGAGTGAGAGAAAGAGAAAAAGTGCTGTACGAATGAGCAAACGCTAATCCCTCGACATTGTGTCTGTGGTTGTGCAACAGTATTCTAAACTAAATTTATCATAATCAAAATTGTAAGAGAACGTTCGAATCGCATAAACTGTTACTGTACATGAAAAGAAAAAATATGGTGTGAATAAAATAAACGAATCGCAAAAGAGAAAGGAACGCGCGAGTCTGTGTGTCAGTTCTATCCGTTTTTAATTCCTTATGGATTATCGGGACGGTATAATTATCGGTATAGCGTATATTTCAGTCGTAGGAACGGAAAGAAAGGAAAAATGTCTCCCACTATTTATGGTCGGAAGAAGTCGCGAAGATGTCGACCATTTCCTGCGAGACGAAACGTATTTCAGGTTGGTCTTAACGGACGTAGAAAGGAGCGGGAGACGAAGACTCTCGTCTGCGGTCGAAGACGAGTCGAGTCATCCTCGTAAAGAGAGAAGCTTATGAGCGACGGCCGCCTCGCCTTATTCCACGGTTTTATTCCTCGCGTCCTATTCGCAGAATGCGTTGGGGCTGTAAACATCAGCAGGAAGAAGTGGGAGAGGACGAAATCACTCGAAAGTGTGAACTCGTACGCGTGGAAGGGATACGAGGGGACGAATGGCGGCCGTTGGAAGCTGTTTTCTTCTTCTTCGAGATGAACCGAAGATTGCTTTAGCTCCGCTTTTAACGATCTTCTTCCTTCGTCCTTTCGAGCACCGGTTACAGCGACGTTCGGTAATCCTAAAACGTACGCTAACGTATTCGAGCTAAAATCCGTAGCGATCCCTTCTCAGCCATCTTTCTTTCGTACTCTTCGATGAAGTTGTCTCGCAACTTCCTCTGTGTATTTACACCGGAAATATTATAATACTCGTGACGAAGAGGGATGTAGGAACTCTCCCAGGTACATTTTTATTTCATGGAAAATATTTGTATATTTACAACGTTACATCATCGTCTGACTACCTTCTCCTCTGTAAGTACATTGACTGCTTTCGCTGCTTCGTTTTCGATTTACAATCAAAGAAGAAACGATCTGTCGAAGTTCGCGCGCACTACCGTAAGCCTTACCCCTTTTTTTTCGCTCGTCCTCGTCGCGTCTCGATAAAGATCGAAGAAAGCACGTTTATCTTGAATACTTGAAATCTGATCATGAGTTACTCAGTCTTCTTTGAACTACAACACCAGATCCAAGATTGCCTTACGATACTCTTAAGGATATTTTTTTTTACGCGTAGAAACGTTTCAGCCTAGATTCCTCGTCACTATACACGAAGTAATTAATCTCGAACGTATTAGCACTCGTTAATTAACAGCCTTTCCCTATGATAAATTTATGAGTCCATACGTCGTTCATTCGGATAGTTTTTCTTTTTTTCTTGTAATGGAAAAAAAAGAAAGAAGGAAAATTCACTCAGTCACCAGTCATCCAATCGCTTTTACTTTCACTGCTAAATTGTTGCTCCTCTTTTCCGTCGCGAGAATATGCGGTTACAAACGAGTTGGTCCTACCATCGATCCTTCGGCAGTTCCTTTCAATAAGGTCTCCAAACGTCGTTCCTTTGCTCGTTCTCCTCGCCGAGTACACCGATCTCCAGACGATTGCTGCTGATCGTCAAATTTCCACCAGCGATAGTGACCTGTTCGTCACTGAGATCACCGTGCAGATGAAGATGAATCTGATTTTGATTGACCGTACTGTAGAGCTGCGGGTAGAGGACCATTGGCGCCGGACTTATGTAATTTTGGCTCGGGTTGTTGTAATAGCCCTGATAATTAGGATTGTAGTTGTGAGACGCAACCGGTACCGGTGTAGCTGGTCCAGGTGTCCAGTAACCCGGACTGGCGCTTCCTGTTACTCCACCTGCGAAGATATCGGGGTCACTGGGCTTTCCAGGTATCAGTGGTAACGACGTCGAGGAAGCTCCGTGCCCGGAATACATGGAAACGCAGTTCGGTGTATAGGTGTCCTGTTGACTCTCCGATGGAAGAACTGAAAGAACAGGTGGTACAACGCCGACGATTTTAAAATGATACTTGGGCAATAATAAAAATGAAAGTTATCGTCTCGTTTGTTTATCTCGCTGCGTCAGCAAGTAAAAGTATATATCACGAGCGGATTGTGTCATGGAACAAGAAAGAACGCTTTTCGTGGAACATCTCGCGTGTCATCTTAGTTAGAACGAAACTCCTTGAATTAAAATCAACGCGTGGGACAAGGGAGACGATTGAAATGTGTATATCGTTGTACTTTGAAAATCGATCGACTTACCGGTCGGTAGTGGTACGGGTTCCGTCGTTGGATGATGAGAGAGGGATTCACCGGGGTAAGAGAACGCACCACCCGGAATTGGAGAGTACGATCCACCGCTGCTCACTGGTGGCGCTGGATAAGAGGGTGCGTTCGATGGATATGACCACTCGGTGGTGCTCGTACTAGTATCTGTAATTTAAAACGAAGACGCACGAATTGAAAAAATTGATATTAAAAACATAAGAACCATTCGTTCTCTGAACGATTGATTTTTTCTGCCAAAATTTTTAAGGGGCCACGGTCAACTGGAAATGATTAGTCAAGAGAGATTATTATAACGTATGATGAGTATGGTCTCCATACGAAGGCCTCTCCTTAAAATTCAGCATCCGTCGTTGTTCATGAGTCGGTAACGGGATTTTGTGTGAGTAACACCGACAGATTAATTGACATGAGTCAGCGGACGAAGCGCGACGGAAGTTCGAACGTTCGCTGGAAATGGACGTTCATAAATTCATCGACGTTCGCGATTACGTCCACCGCGCTCTGGCTTTTCCATTTTCGAAAGAGCCGAAATGTCGCGAGCGTTCCACGGTATCTTTTTTTTTTTTTTACCGACGAATCTTCGACTCACGGTCGATAAGCTGTCGACCGACGATACCTTTAATTATTTCGAAATAACGAAAGAAGAAATTAAAAAATTATCCTGTTCCCACCGATCTTACACTGTCGGGACAATCAAATGACTCGAGCACGCGCTTTCAGGAATTTCAATGGCCGCACGAATTTATTATTTATCGCGTTATCTTCGATCGTAACTTTTACGAGTCACCGCCGTGGTCTTCATGACCAGCGACGTACGATGAATGAATTTCCAAGCACCAGAGAAAGGAGAGGAAGAGAGATAGATAGAGAGAGAGAGAGAGAAAGAGAAACGTTCGTATCGTTCACAGAAAGCAACAACGAAGTAGTCCCGGGTGACTCAGCTCGGTAGGAGTTCGGTGAAATGTTTCTTTCTTCTCTTTTTAACACGAAATGACAAATCATCGTACAGATATACTAAATTAAACTAGAAACGTACATGCGTACATACGTTCATGAATGAGTATTCTAATCGGACGGAAACGAGAGACATCGAAGGAAATTACGAGATCGCTCGATCCTTCGCACATACTCGATTTTCACTTAATATTAAATTATTCATTCTTCCGGTAGCTCGATCGTTATGCGAAAGAGAGTTCTCGACGGTGCTTTTTATCATTCATAATCGCAGGAACGTAAAACACGTTTGCGTTGGAATCTCCGCGAGACGAGACGAGCAAAAGAAAGATAGAGGGGCGAGGAGCGCGAGCGAGAGGACGTACGTGATGAAGAAATCTACTATTGGCAAGAAGCGTCGTTGTCGCGCTCGTATGTACGTTGGAAAGTCCAGGTATTGGGGATTCTCGGCGGGTGAGCGGAATTGATGACAAAACTTGGTTCTCAAGGGCGCGTCCATTGTATCCAATGCTTTCCGGGAATCCCCCTTCCTTTTTTTACTTTTCTATTTAATCATGCAGACTTTCAAAATACTTTCTGTATGCGGGGATTTCGAAATAAATAGTTTTTGCATCTTCGAATTTTACTTTTTTTACTCTTCGATGACATTTTTGTACAAACTGTAGTAGGTATATATATCTCCGTGTAGGTACTTACGCGTGATTTGTTGCAAATTTTGGAAAAACGTTTAGTGGAATTTCGCAAGCGGTTAGAAAGCGTGCTATTATTATAAGAATCTTCTACCTAATACTCGTGTATGCGTTCGTCTCTAATCATTTACGAGAATTTCTTCTCGCGAAGACATAAATCGTCCACACTTTACGCCAGCCGACAACACGATAAATATTTTTCAAACGTAAACGCGTCACCCTCGGGCGTTAAACGTGTACGAGCGCGAACGCCGAGGTGATAATTATGGTCGACTAATGGCAAGCTCGCGAATGCGAATATTAAGTGACGAGGCGCACGCGAACGGAGCAAGCGATCCATCATCATCCGATTCTCTTCTTTTTCAGATCTTATCGGCGTCGCTCGTAAAGTGAATGGCAAAGTGTTTTCCTTGATCGCCGACCGAAGAAACGTTCGATCTAGTGAAGTTTTTTGCACGACGAATTGCAAAAAAGGTTGCGTCGAAAGATTGCTATATCAAGTAGTTTTTATTTCACTTAGACTTCCCCGGGAAGCGTCGCCAGATTTTGGAAAGTCCCACCCGCGTTTCCTTTCTGGTTAAAATAAAAAATATTGAAGATTAATAAATATAAGAGATCGATGGGTACGAAGAAAGAAAAATTCGACGTAGGTACTACATCCATATTAAATAGGCTTGAAATGAAAGATTTGGAAAAATTAGAGATAAATTATAATCGATTTACCTATATTAAATAAAATCGATAGGAAGCGAGGAAAAAAGGGAATTTGATGTACGGCGAAAGGTAAAGGTCGAGGTCGCGGCCGATGGGTCCACCGAGGAGGACGAAACTGTCGTTACGCCTACCGGCGGAAGGTCGAGGTCGTTTCGGAATTCTCAAAGGGGACCGCCGTGGAACAGAGCAGGGTAGGGGGCGTGCGGATGATTACCGAAAATGGCCGTGTATTTGCCGCAATTACCGGAACAACGGTAACAAAACAAAGCCACACCAGCGTGCGCCGTTTCGGGACGACCATCTGTTGGCTGCTGTCGATGGTCACTTGAAACCTTCGATTCCGAGTCTCGGACTTCACGAAACGGACAGGCTGACTCCAACTACGAGACTGACGACTCTCTCCGAGAAAGCTTGTCGTTTTCTTTTGTGTTGACGAACACGAAGTGCTTCGGTGTTTACAGGGTGTCGATGAAAGTCGTACTAAGTACATATGTACATAAAAAAAGTAGCAACGATAGCACGAGCTGCTATCTTTTGTGTTCCTAGAGTGGAAAATTATATTTACTTAAGGATAGAGTGAACGATCTCTATTCTTTCGACGCGTTACAACGTGTGTCTTGAACCCTTTATCAATCATATCACGATGTCAATCCCGTATATTGGACAGTAGCGTCCGTTCGAAAGGACTACTGTCGTAATACAGAAATTGGATTCAGAAGAATCAGAGATCCATATCCAGCTTGAAGGAAGATTCCTTAGATCCGCTAACCAGCTGGAAGTCTCGGTCATGGCGATGAGCAGCAGTGCAAGACGATCGATTCTCAACGGATTCTTTCTTCTCGCGAAGGTGTAAAGCTTCGTTGCTGATCCTGACCGAAGGACCGCACGAGTCCTGACCAAAGGAACTCCGAGTTGTTTACTACTTCCTTCTCTGTCTGTCTGTCTGTCTGTTTCTCTCTCTCTCTCTCTCTCTCTGTCTTGCTTTGCGGGTGTGAAACCACAGTGAGGTGGTTTTGGTGCTTAGTCCCCCGACCAGCCATCTACTTAACGAACCGTCCATCGACCGCCGTCATTTCGTCGTTTCTCGGTTTCTCTCCCACCTAACACCCTTCCTCCTCTTCCTCCTCCTCTTCTTCCTTTTCTTCCTCCTTCGCGCGCTACCAACGGAGTCTGGCGGTTCGATCGACCTCATCTTCCACAGCTACCGACGCTCGAGGTCGTTCGTCGATCGAGATCGTCCACCTTCGAGAGCTTTAACGATTTCGAGGAGGGTGAATATACGAAATACGAGCTATGAATCGATACACGGGGTCTGTCACGTGGATAAAAAGCGACCTGTCGGATTGACGATCGTCGAGGTATCTGCCGTGTCTCCATTCGCAGCTCGGGTACGTGCCGGACTTTGCTTTTTGTCGGGAAGAAGAATTTTCAAGAAAGGAAAGAGGAATCTCGTCCCCGCCTTGATCGAGACGGAATTCAGAATCTCACAGAGACAAAAAGAAAGAGAAAGAGAGAGAGAGAGAGAGAATAAGAGAGAGAATAAGAGAGAGAAAGAGATAGAAAGAGGACAACGAAGAGTATGAAAGCGTAGGGCTTCGTTTCCCACCGAGATTGATGCTCGTTCGGTCGTGTAAGGTAAGTCGATATTGCGTCGTCTCGATATACTTGCTCAACACTCGCGCGTACGACGCGCTACGAGCGTGCGCGCGTAAACCTGCATATTCAACGCTCGCCGAAGGGGATAGAGTGAGGCAGAGAGAGAAAGAGAGAGAG
>JAIFRP010004357.1:866911-877219 GCA_032403825.1 Odynerus spinipes
AGAGAGAGAGAAACTCGAAACACAGGGAGAACGAAGGGTAGCGGAATGAACGGAGGAAGAGAAAGAGAGAGCAAGAGAGAGGCAGAGAGAGTGAGCGAGAGAGAGAGAGTCTCGAAACAGGATGTCTCTGCAATTGTCAAATAATTACTATCGCTGGTAATTTCAGCCGTGTCGATATAGACTGCGGTATATTACTAATTATAGGCACGGGCCGGTAGGTCCGCGCCCGATGATGGAACGACCGCTTTAGCCTCCGCAGACCTCTTTGATCCGGCTACTATCGGTTCTCCTCTTCTCGTTTCTCTATCTTTTCTGAACCCACGACGAGCCCTCCTAGCCCCCCCCTTCCTTCACCCTGCCACCATGCTCTCTCTAGAAGCGTGCGCTGTTAGGCCTAACCGATACTCGAGAGTTTTGTCTTTCCTTCCTCTTTTCTTTTCTTTTCGTTTCTCCTACTATGTGTAAGATCGGACTCGTATTTATTAGGTAAAATTTTCCTCAAGTGTCCGAAGACTTTCCCGGTATTTTTCTTTACAGAAGTGCGGAGAACGAGGATAAAGAGACGCGGAAGGATTCTCTTGTGATATTCGCTTCCGAATATTGTACAGGTACTCGTGGAAATTTCTTGAATCCGTTATCGTTGATGGAAGCGATACGCGGCGCGGTTCAATCAAATTAATAAGTCGCGGAAACAAAACCTCCATGATAGGAGGTTCCATTTGGTCGCGGCTGATACGAATACACCGTGGGCGGTTTGGTCAATCGTCGAAATTGAGTATTACGGATTAGCTGGCGGGAGGGGGTCGGGGAGAAGTTGGATCGGTGAGAGGGGAGGGGTGGCGGAGAAAAAATTGATACAAAGGGGTCAAAGAATTTTGGCGAGAGAAGTGTCTTTCAGGCTAATTGATTCCATGGTCGATGTTACAAAGAGAACGAGAAAGAGAGAGAGAGAGAGAGGGGGGGGTGAAATTGTACGTAGGTGAAAATCGCTGCCCCTACGTTTCATGATGAAATCAAATGAAACATAGATGGTGCCATCAACGAACGGCTCGCGCGAGCAGTACAGCTCGTTAATTCATAAACGCCGGACCCTCGACGGTGCGCAGGGTGCAAAATGCATTTGTACCTCCCGACAAATCTATCCTATCCGAGCGTCCTCTGAATAATTGTTGCTACTTAAAATGCGACGATAGAACTTTCATTTTGTTTTGTAAAAAGAAAAAACGAGAAGAAGGAAATAACTAACGGGGCTAGAGTCCGGCTTCGCTGGCGCTTTTGAAAAGCGTTACAAACGATAAACGAACGATGACTGCTCGTGACGTCGTACCTTTTATCGTTTCGGTTTAGTTATTAACCGTTTTGATGATCGCGAAAGAGTGAGCGAGAGAAAGAGAGCGAAAGAGAGAGAGAGAGTGATCTCGTTACATTTCCGATTCCCTCGCGTCTGGTTTTTGCTTTGGGGAAATAAATGACTCCGAAACGTCGATCAAAAGATCTGGTTGATTTTGGGGACTCGATGTCTTTCTCTTTCTCTCTTTATCGCTTTTTATCCATCTCTCTCTCTCTCTCTCTCCTCTCTCGCGCGCGCCCCCCTTTCCCTAGCCGACAGACGATGATTTCTGATTAACGGCCAGTTGTTTCGTGCGTTTGGTCGGGGCTCGTGGCGGACATCGAGTAATGACTCTGGGGGCGGCGGGAGCGGGAACTAGCGAACGCGGGGCTGCCGAGCGGCTGGAAGGGAGACGCGAGGGTGGTTAATGATAATGATCACAATAACCGTGATTTTAGGCAGTTCGAAATCACTGCGTGCCGCTC
This sequence comes from Odynerus spinipes, assembly GCA_032403825.1. Lineage (NCBI taxonomy): Eukaryota > Metazoa > Arthropoda > Insecta > Hymenoptera > Vespidae > Odynerus > Odynerus spinipes. The sequence continues at coordinate 868,727 of JAIFRP010004357.1, forward strand.
GTACTTTCATTTTTCGACGCGTTACTTTTACGCGCCTAACTTTTAATCTATTTTTTGTTACACACGTCGGCAAAAATATGTCTAAATTATCGAATGTCGAATTTTTCGAAATAATACTAGTTTTTTTTGTTGTATGGATAGTAAAAAACAAGAGCTCACCTCTTCCGCTTCTACCGACGAACCTAAGATCGTTGAATTTCGCGACTTGATTTTTCATCAGTGCAGTCGAATTACGTAGCTCCGCGCAACAGTTCTCGTCGTTACCCGCGCGAACAGTAACGAGAGTACCATCGCCGACCTCGCCGAGGGCTACGACTTTAAACGCCACCGGTAGGGTCTTGTTGGATCTCCAGTGAGTTGGCAATTGGCTGCAGAGGAAGTACGGCGAACCTACGGAAAGAATATGAAATTTGTTGAGAAAAATTTGTACGCGTCGAGTGAATGGAAGAAATAATTATTAACAACGTCGTAAGAACGTAATTATTTTCTTGGAGGAAACATGGCCTGTTATAATTTTCGCTTATTGTTTTCTAACTTACTACTAGCGTGTCCCTACTTGTAAAATGATTTAAAAACTACCCACGATACAAAGAAAGAAAGTAACGCCCTAATTTGTGTAAAAAGAAAAAAAATAGATCACTAACTAACCTGTTCTAACGAGTTCGCCGGGATGCTCAGCCTGCGCCTCACCGACGAGTCTCTCGGTCCACCAGAGTTCGCCGACGGCGGCACCCTCGCTCATCTCGCCGGCCCCACCGCCGTTTTCGCCGTCGTCGGCCTGGTGGTACCTGGTGTTTACCCCTTGGAGGGGTGCCAGGGAGGGACCGCACGGGCCGGCGCCTTCCTGAGATCCGACAGTGCCGTAATTCTCCCCGCAGCCCACGGAACCCACCGGTAGATGCATCCCATCGGCCAGTAGCCGCCCCTCGTCACCCACCAAGCACGTACCCTCCGCGCGAGACGTCGTGACCTTTGCTTTACGCGGACCTTACCGACGGAGCCGAGCGAGTCGACCCGTCGACGAGCGACCACCACTTTTGCTACCAACAGGTACCCCCACGTTGTTCTCTGCTCGCGCATTCGTCTTCCTCTCCGATCTTCTTCTCCACCATTCTCTTTCACCAGTAGCTCATGATCCTCCTGGATCGAACGAACACAACCCCTTCCTCCATATTAATCCCGGACTCTTTTGACACGTTGATTCATTTATACCAGTATCTGATCACCGCGTGTTCCTTTTTTTATTTATAATTAACTCGAATAGAGAGGATCGAGTATCTTTTCAGAACCTTTTGCAAGAGGAAACAGCCAAGAAACGCGCGAGAGTATCACCAGAAAGCACGTGGCTCACTCGAGTCCTTCACAAATCACTCTCAACACTCGACGTTCTCATAAATCCTTGCAAGAATCTCTGACAGCTTTGTTGATATTTTCACTGATCCCGCCTCTGTATTTACACCTCGATTTAAACGCAGAGAAAAGAGGGAAGGAGAGAGAAAGAGAAAGAGAGAGAGAGAGAGAGAGAGAGACAGAGAGGTAGATATCGATGAAGCGAATCGTAACGTGAGCGGTGTTGGCGCGAACGTCAGTCGCGGTCGACGGTGCGCGACGTAATGCCGCGGCTCGGCGGGCCGCGTGTTCCGCGGAAGCGGCCCGGGTCGGCATAACCTCCGCAGCTCTCCTCCGCCACCTCCGCCTCCTGCCCCACTCGTTCACTCGACACGGGACACGCTCTCGCTCCTTCACCGCCATCTCCCCACTACCGTCCGCGTCACCACCATCGAGGGCAACGACGATGACGACGAGGACGGAGATTTGGCCGACCCTTTCCTACGACTATGATCCTTATTTATCTTTCTCTGTATCTTTCTCGCTTCGCCGATCCTATCAAGATCGCGATCCTGGCGGTTGGAAGTCGCGATCGATGTTTTGCGATTTTCGGAAATTTCAATTCTCGGGGTGACGCGTGTTTAATATTGTGTTTGTTTTTTCGAGGAAATTAGGATGTTTGTTCGAGTTTATAGCAAGTGTCAATTAGAATTTCAAGGTAAATCGATGTTTTGAAATTTTCTAGTCTCGCCGGCTTGAGTTTCGAAAGATAAGAATCGTGAGAATATTTTTAGTACCCTTTCCAAGGACGTTAACCTTTGTTCAAAATCATTACAATAATCCGAACTTCAAGCTCGGTAAACGGAAACTGCACACAATTTCTTAAGACTTCTCGCAATTCCGTGTTTCGGGAAATTACAGAAATGGTAATAAAAATTTGAATATTAGGTAGAATAAATAAAAACAAAGATGCGATAATGCAGATCATCCAAATGCAAATCCAAATGGTTTATTCTCTTCGTAACGATCTCGCGGTATTCCCCCGTGCGTCATTCCGGGCACTTTTCCTACACGTCGACTGACAAGTTTTTCCGCGATCGAATCTCCATGCATAATGAGATCTTTAAAATTAGAGAATCTCTTGGATCGTTCCTAACTATCCCAGCGAGTTTATCCTACGGTGATTAATGATCGTGGAATAGTCTCGAAATCCCGTTTTAAACTGATAAGGAACAAAAAGGAGTATCGTGAAAGACCCCAACGTTATCGTACTCCTTCCCCGGAGACAAGGCTTGTCGCGGTAGCCATGTTTTATCGCAGTCCTGCGGTTTCGAAGGAGAACGAAGAAATTTTGAAGAAATCATTAGAAAAACAGCGAACGATTAATTAGATTCAGCGTTCAAAACGATTGAGAACTTATTGCTGTAAACGAATGACTTGACCGAGGTAATATCGATAATCGAAGTAGGTAATAAAATCTAAAAGAATTCAAGTGGGAGCTAATATGAATTTCATGAGACAAAATCAAGAGACTTTGGTCCAGACACGTTACGTACATAGAGCTTACGTAGAATCCAAGCAGAACGGCCGTCCCGCCGTGCGCATTCGAACGAGGCGTAACAAGTGTCCGCGTGACGTCACGCGGGCTTCTGGAGGCGGAGCTTCCCATTGGGAAAGCAGGTGGGGGTGGGGCTCTCCCGCATCGCGCCTCGTTTGCCCCACCCCCGCGAGATTTCGTTCCTTCGTGCTTCTCTCCCCTCTCTGTAGCCTTTTCGACGGCTAGATCGTTCCTTTCGACTTTTTTTAAATCTATCACCGTCATTGATATCTTCTAACGATCCATAAAAGACATATATTAGTTAGGTTTTATTATACAATTTTTTTTTTTATAGATACGATTAAGGATGATGATTTTTCAATTTGTAATATTATACAAATTCTTAATAGAAAAGGAAGACTTGAATAAATTATTTAAACCAATTGATAATGCAAATATCGACCGTGAAATTCTCTGGAATAAATACAATGAAATAATGTATACTTATTACTACAATTAATACAAATTATTGTATTTACCACACGAAGTATTTTCTAATTAAACGAAAACGTCGATAGAGATATTATAAAAATCTCGTTCTCAGGAACTTTAGCGGTGGAAGAAGAAAACGATCGGTACGGGATTTACAAAGAAAGGCGAAGCGCGTTCGATGCCCCTGCTACTTCGGAGAGGGTTAAGACGAAGAAATTCGTGGTCCCACGGCGAACGGCCGAAGAGCTCCCGTATACGTGCGAACGGTGAAAACGTTTCAGGGCGCTTTAAAGGTCTCCGAGTTGGGGTCCCGCAACGCTACCGTTTATTGCACTGTGGTTTGCTAAAGTGCAATCGAGGAAGCAGATGCGGTTTCACTCGTTCGTGCGGACTCGCAAGAATGTAATTAACCCCTCGCAAGTATACGAGGTCCAACCTGCGGCCGACTTTGCTTGCGACGGCTTATCCAAATTTTGGGATATCCATTGATCCGGAGAGATCAGCGAAAGATCATAGTTCCAGAGTTAAATAAATCTTACATCTAATTACGATTTTACGATTTTCAAAATAATTCATATTTTTATATCATAATATAATATAATCTAATACTAAATCCAGTAGGTCTCTGTTATAATTTATGATCCAACTCGGTAGTTATTTACCACCTGTACATTTAGAGAAGTATAGTTAATTTAGATTACTGACTATTCGAATCTTTTCCTGGTATCGTTTCGAATGCAAAAAATGATGGCGGCGTTCTATCGTTATTAAGATTACGAACCGAGATTATCGCTAATGAGGTTTTCTGGGCGGCGCTTGCTTCATTAAGGAGGAGGCCAGCGGGCATTACCCAGGACCGAAACGAGATTATATTCGACGACTGGTTTAGGGTGAACGAGATAACGGATTGGCGTACAATAGAATGGAAGAATTCTTTTTTTTTGACACTTACATATTATCGTACTTACGGTATCATCTGGTCCGAAGACCTGAACCAGTCTCGGTCGGACTACCGGAAGAAGCGTGCAACACACGGTTATCGTATCTCCGGGATTCGTAGAATATCGTCGGCTCTTTTAAAGAGAAGACTAGAAAGAGAAACGCTTCTTCGATGTCGGGCTTTAAGCCTTATCGTTGCACCGTCGACGATCGAGGTTATCGCGTAAATCTTAACCACGTTCTGGAATAAGAAATTATTCTTTATGTTAATAATTAACCCTTTTCAAATCGGCGACGCATCGTGTGCGTCATGCAGTAGATACTTATCCGGTAATTAATAATAAATCGACGTTAGACGATTACTTCGAATGGCCTCGAAAGAGTTGATTAATTAATAGTGGTTGAAAAATCAATAATGTAAATATAGTTCAACAATGTAGATTATTTTAATTCTTGCGATAAGCATCTTCGAGTTCGCTGAAATCGTTTGAAGCTTCGACGATCTCGATTATGTTGTCGGAGTACCTACAAAGTAGGACAGGTACTTTAAAGTTTAAAGACTCGTGAATATTTCTATGGCAGAAAGACAATGGCCGTGTAACGACACACACGTAAGGGCGTAAGTTAATCTGCCGTCGGGTAAAGCCCGAGCTAATGAACTATAAATAAGGGTTGGAATGCTTGCGCCAAGTGGACAGCCGCACTTACTGACCCTCGGTAATTAAAATCCCGTCCTAAATCAGGACTAGGGACACGATTAGACGACCTCCACCTCTTATTTCGCGTCTCAGCTTAAGTCGAAATCCGTGGAGCCCTTAGAAGAGCATTACCTGCCTATACTTTGCTCGTGACTTAATTCCAACTATGTAGATAAATTTTTTTTTTTTTTTTATTAAAATACAACGTAAGTACTGCAGAATACTTGGAAATTGATAGAGGGTTTTATTTAAGTAGGTACATTCTTACATCGTATCTTCTAAATTAACGAATTAGATAAAAACGTTATCTACTAAACAAGGAAACGAATTATTTAACCTCTTTGCGTGTCTTCCCCATCAAACTTCCATTCGAATCGGCAAAAGCATAGCTCATTTCCTTCCCAACCGTAGAAAAGGAATCCGTAGCGTATTCGTTTCCGTCGTCGTAATTCCGCTTCCGTTAATCCACCTGCGACGCGTGCAGTTAATAATCCGACTAGCGGGAGGGGAATACGTTTCGTAGAAGAGGATGAAAGAGGTTAGAAAGAAATTTATGGCGAGGCGATCGAACGATGTTGTATGTGTGTATGTTTGTATGTTTGTATGTTGTATGTCATGTCGGATCACGCCATTCGAATATTATACCTCGACGTTTTCGATAATTTAAAATTATTCGGCGTTTCTTTCTTTATTTTCGTACATTCCAAATTTAATTTACCTACCTAGGATGATTTTAAAAGATGAAGACAAAGACGATAATAAGTGAAACCGAAAGGGTGTAAAGTATACCAAACGTTTGTAAAAGGGCTCGAAATCATACCTCGACCTTAGTACCGTTACCTTCTCTCCTCTTTTACCCTTCTCGGACAAGGCTATACTTCCTCTTGGCAAACGGCTTGGCAGTGGACGCGTCCACCCTTACAGAGCTTGTTAATGAGCTTAATAAACCCCCGCGTAACTCCCTCGTCGGACAAAGCGAAGTTTAGATTCCTACGATACAGGGATGGCGTACGATTCTCTTTTGTTCGGATCAACTCAGCTCCTCCGATTGGTTCTTTAAAAAATTGAGTATATATTTTAATATACGTAATTTTATTCGCGTCTCTAATCAATATAACTCGAACTTAAAACTCGAAAGACTAAATTTTCGTATCGTTTAATCGCGTTTTGCATAATTCAAAAGTGATACGTAAGAAAACGGTGCCGATCGCTTTGAATGGTTGCGTCAAGGAAAAATAGTTCAGGGAACGTCGTTGGACGGTGACCAAGTCGGCAATTAAAGGTATCGGTTTCTACCGCCCTGTATACTTTCGCGGACAACAATGGGAGAAGCTGCTTCAACGAGTTCCAGCTTTGAGACGGACATCAAAAGGATAACGTCCGACGCTAGTGAATCCTACCTCGGTTCCCTTTCACGCTCGCTTTATCCAATTTAGACGAATGAGCTTTCAAACAAAAAGCTCTGCCTCGTTTGGACCCACTGTAGGAATGCAAAATAAAGCGGCTCCTAAATGCTTAATAATATCGTGCAACTTTATTCTGTAAAATTATTGACGCTTCTCCTAGACAGTTCGATAAGTAACTATTAAATCTTGCAATATTTTACTTTAACATAGGAAGTTATCGTCTATTGTGCCATTGAATTTTTTCCTTTACTACTTTTTTTAAAAATCACTTAAAAAACAGCCACATTTTCCTTATATGCAAAATACTGTTATGTTATAAAAATAAGCGTAAAAATGGCCGTATAAAGCTTATATGTATACCTGAACGAATGTTCCATCGAATCGCCTATCAAAATGGCCGCTGCATTAAAACAAAAAGAATGCAATCGATTATTACATATATAATAACTTTAATTTTCATTGGCAGTGGATAATGGGAAGTAGTTACTGCAGAAAACTACATGATCTGAACATGCAAACTGCTATAACCGACCTTTAAGTGCACTTACCGATATAGTAGACTACTGCATTAGCTACTTTATGTCAGTGATATTTCAACGTTCGTCGATAACCGTGTTCCCTACAGAGAACTTACCATTTCAAGGGAACATGTTCGGAACGAATTCGTTCAGTGCAGAATGTCACTCGACCCACAAGGATGGCGCTACATACAACGCAGTGGTCATGACGATCTACAGTCCTAGTCGATATTTGGACATTTTTTATATCTATTTGATTTTTATTATACATTTATTAAAAATAATATATATCGCAGTAATACGGGTTAAATGCTTATAATTATCGATTAATACACAACTATTATTTTAGGGTTTGAGTATTTTATTTCTATTTTAGTATTGACACACATTCGATTCATTTAGAATTTATGTTCAGCCACTTCGCGACGTTATTATTTAAAATTAAAAGATTGCGATCAATTACTGCACATTAACCAAATATACTACTCAATATTTCAGCTACATTACTTCCTAATTAGCAAGCAACCCACTATATAAACCAACAAGAGAAATTAGCGAGAATATTCGCTATATTTTAAAGAATCAACGAGGGATCCATTTCCGATCGCTAAACGCCACGATTCCTTTCTTCCGAAGGATAGAAATCGTATCCTCGAGATAGGACACACCCACGACCTGGCTACCGAACTTTTTCCATTCTTCGAACGTTCGCAGCAACCAGCATCTTCCAGGATCTCGCGATATCTCGCCACGGTTTTCCTGCAACATAAGCCACATTATGTGATAGCCGAGAAAATCGAGAGCACATCCTGCGCGCGACCCAGCATCATATCCCGTGGACCCGGTCGGCAACAATGGCACAAGGCTCTCGCGCCATTATGTTGCACGGGGATCGCGTTACCGGCCGATACGATCTTGCGCGAGTGCGCTTTCGGCAGCTTTCAGATTTTATCGCGGTCCGTGCATGAATGCCCGATTTTTTCCCTTTCGGCGGTGCACACACCGGCCCGAAAAGAGACATCACCCTCGAATTTCGCGATGGAAGCTGAAATGTATCGACGCATTTTTATCTCGATCTACCTTTCCGTTTAATTGTTGCTCTCGATACTTCCTTCCTGTTTTTTTTTTATCACTACGTTTTGCTATAAGGATTAGAAAACTATCCTTTTCTCTTTTAAAAGCTAATTTTAAACGATTTCATCTTAAGTATAACAAGAGATCGTGAATTTTTGTTTTCGAGCGACTCCATTAGAAAGAGTAGAAACAATTTTTAATAACCGTCCACCGTAATGCTCTGTTGCTTTTTACCGAACACTGTTATAGAAAAACAGAATATACATTTCATACACGCACATTCGGATTTTACTCTCGAACATCAGAATCTTACGATTACCTGTGCAAAATACGATAGCGTTGTGATATGACGTTACGCATTATTTGCATTATTATATTTTCAGCATAAATATACATATAATCGTTGCAGTCGGATAGGCGTGGGCGATATATGCGAGGGAGGGGGTGGCGGGAGGGGTGTATAGAGGTGTAGAAGAGAGGTACGGGGTGGGGTATAGAAG
>JAIFRP010004357.1:881310-898644 GCA_032403825.1 Odynerus spinipes
CCCCTCTCTCTCTCTCTCTCTTCTTTCCTCTTTCTTTTCGACATCTTCGATGCGCATCGCGTAACCCAGACGCAACCTTCTGTGCTGCAGCAAAGAGAAAACGCGCCTCTCAATATTTTGGCAACTCGACGACACACTGTTTCTCTTTGTCCAGAGTGTTACGTTATATGCTATTGTATAGGTATACACAACGTGCTCGAAACCGATTCCATTTTCGACAAAATTCTCGGTAGTGAGAGACTAGAAAAAAGTTTGTTCGTTACTCCTGTAAGTTTTTTTTTTAAAACAAATATTTGGTAAAATTCATTTTACCGGAGCGGAGTAGTTCGAGAGATACTAAAAATCGCGATAATCGATCGGAATCGTCAGAAGGATAGTACAGCAACGATGCCCGTTCGTCGTGCACGCGAGGCCAACCGAGTTAGGCACCTCTGCTTTAGAACGTCGCTTTAATTGGAGTCTCTATCGATCATCGTGCGGAGCCTCGAAAAATGACTATGTTACTTTGTCTCTCGGCTCTCCATCGAGTACGGTACTCGACGAGTATCGTTGGGTGTACCACGAGAATTTTTTTGTTTTCTTCTCTCTCTCTCTCTCTTTCTCTCTTTCTCTCTTTCTCCAATCGCAAGGCCCAATTATATATCGTAGGCATTTAGAATCGGGACGCTGCGCTGCTCGCGTGGTCGGGAGCGTTCCTTTTGAAAGGTCCGGAGCGATTCTACGGGAGATCCGTTCTGCTCGAGACACAATACCGTCCGTGACATCGTTTACGCTCACCCCCCGCGGTCTGCCACGGGACGAATGGGGCCTCACGACGACGGCGACGAAGTGCAACGTACACGTCGGGACACCCGTGACGAGATATCTTCATTACCTTGCGGCCGTGAGGCCTCCCTTCGCGCGCTCAAATGGCTCGTTCAACTCGAAGAATCAATTTGAGCTACTAGCTGGCTCGCTACGTCCGCTCCCCGACCGCCACCCGTCCAGCCGGATACGCTTTCAAAACTTACGAAGGGAGCTACCTCGGCCGATCCTTCTTGCGTAAGATTCGGAGCCCGCCGAAGGAAAGTTCTTTCTTTCGAATTGATTCTATAGAAAGCGAGCTCCGTAAAAAAGTCGGATCGAGATCGTCGGATCTCGCTGCATTACCGGTGGCTCGGAAAATTGAACTGTTTAGTTTATATAATAATACGATCACATCGGGGAGAACGATAGCGTTACTTTACGATTCTGACCAAATTTTTCGAGACAAATAGAAAATCTAACAGCTTCATCTTAGATAACAAAAATCTTATATCAATTTGCGAATAAAGAGAGTAAACGTCATCGTCCGCTTATCCGGTGTGATTTTAGTGCTCCAAATCCAGAGACGAAGTCGAGGATTATGGTAGTGGTTCGTAGGTGGATCGAGAGGGTACCTGGAAAAAGCAGGAGAGAGAAGGAGAGATCGCGAGCGAACGCGTGCGAAAAAGAGGGATAGGAGAGGGTTAAGAGTGAGCGTGAGAGAGAAAGAGAGAGAGAGAAAGGGTAGGAGGGTCCGTAGTGCGGTGCCTTGGTGGCCACGGGTGCGGTACGAGTCTCTCCGTAACGAGGGCCAGCCTTTATGGCCCGTAAAGATACGTGCCGTCCAGTTTACGTTTCCACCCCTCTGTGTGTGTCCACTCTCTCCTCTCGGCTCCCTTCTTTCCCTCTCGAAACTATTGTCTACCGTACGCGCTACTCGACGTTACGCGAAGCTCACGTAGGGACATTTCGGACCCCTTCGAGATGGCAAAATCCTCGACGCTCGGCATCGCTGCATTGGCAGCTTTATCGTAGTAGGGGTAGTGTGCCGGTAGTCGTCATCGAGAGAGTACAACGCAACCACCTCTTCATCCCTCGGTAGCCTTACGCTCACCCTCTTTCTTCTTCTGCTTCTTTCTTCTCTCCCTCCTCGTGTAAGAGCTCGCGTTCGCCGTTGTGTCCTCGAGCACACGAAATTCCCCCGGGGACAGTTTTATAATGCGAGCCGTGATTCCGCGTGATTGCTCGGGCAGTTCCTCTCTCTCTTTACGCGAGTAAACGGGAGGCTGGGTCGGCCAGTATTTCCTTCCAAGACTTAAGATTCGTCGTTCTTTCGTACCAGCAGAGATCAAGAAGATCATCATAGGATGCAATTTTTAATTTCTTCGAGCTTCTTCCTCCTTTTGTTTTATATTTAAAAAAGCACATATTCAATCTATAGACGTATTTTCCATATGTTCGAGCGGACGAGCCAGAGTAGATTATTAATCGGCAATTACATCGACGTTAATGAAGCTGCACGCATGTAAAATTATAATATCGGCGAGCTCGAAAATTTATTATATTTGCATTTTAAGGTCCCTACGCGTGTACGCGCGAGTGGGACGGGGGATCACTCGTCGATGAATTCATCGACGAATCCGATTCGTCTGCGTAGGAGGACGATCCCCGGCGTTTGTAATTTCGATATAAACAAGAAAAAGAAGAGAAGAGGGGGAGAAGATCGAACGGTTGACCTGTCGTCAGTTAATTCGCACTTGAAATCTGCTTGCCAATTAAGAAAATACGGACGCGTTGTATACGCGAGAAGTAGATAGAGGAGGAGGAGGAGGAGGAGGTGGAGGAGGTGAAGGAAGGAAAGGACGACGACGAGGGAGAGAAAAGAAAAATGCGCTCGAGCGAGACGTATTAATTGGAGGATATATCATTTTGCGTGTCGTCCTTCCTCTTCCGGATCGCGTTTATACTCTCGCGCGCGGGCACGTTACACGCCGCTTCCGCCCATCGTCGTGTAGACTCTCCTCTCTCTCTCTCTCTTTCTCTCTCTCGCTCTCACCGAACTCGATCTCTTTCGGTGGCGTATATTCCACCGTTGGATACACACACACGCTCGCACTCTGTTTCTCTCTCACGCATACACGAACACGAATACAGGAACGAAACGATCCACCCCCGACACGCACGATACCGTCGATCCTCTTCCTCTGTGCTTCTCTTTATCTCTCTTTGTCTTTCGCACGTTCATATATGTATATAGACATACACATACATTCGCGTACACACGTATACCTACTCGTCTCACGTGAAAACACAGGTATGCGAAGTATCGGTAGTGGGAGGTATTGAAATTAGCCGAGCGTTCGCTCGTGGTCGTACTTGGACACGTACGCGTTCCTTCATCGTATGCACGCGTGTGTCTATGTGTTTCTGTAAAATGCACGCGCGCGCGCGCTCTCTCTCTCTCTCTCTCTCTCGAACGTGATCGAGGGCGGAGGGTGCAGGATCGTTCGGAGCTTGCATATATTCACACCGAATTAAGTCACCAACACATGCACGAGTACGGACGTATACACACACACGTATACGGAGCAGTGGGCTTCGGCCTAGCCACACTCTTTGTGAAGCCGCGAGCCCTTTCACGCACGTAGTCCTGCGCATCGACGCGTCCGATCCTCTCTCTCTCTCTCTCTCTCTCTCTCTCGTTCGCTCTTCTACTCATTCTCTGTATCTTTCACCGTATATGTGTTTAAGCTCCGTGTGTGTGCGTGTGTAGGTACACATTGCAAACGCGTGTGCATAAGAACGCTACGAATCCTCTCTCTGTCTCTCGTTGCGCGCGTGCGCGACCGTACATACACGATATTCTCACGTTAAATGGAAGTCCTGATGATGATGGTGGTGGTGGTGGTGGTGGTGGTGTCGGAGGGGTACCGTGTTTGAATTTGGGCGGCGGTCCACCAGCAGCGTCGAGGAGAACGCGGAGAAGAGGTTTACGCGCGTTACCGTGGTTTATCGTAAAACGTAAAGTAAAAGAGAGATAGAGAGAGAGAGAGAGAGAGAGAGAGGGAGAGATAGGTGGATAAAGAAAGAGAGGAAGAGAGACTGAGAGAGACATACTTTACTTTTTCATCGAACGTATAGAACTTCTCCCTCACCCAGCCACGCGAGCGCTGATCGATATACGCTCTAAATGGAGCGTAATTTATGAAGTCACTCGCGCGACCACGAGTCGATAATTTTATCGGCCGAAACCGAACGCGAGTCTCGCGGACTCGACTCGCTCGGTCATAGTAATGGGAAATAGCGAGAAAGAGAGCAAATTCTTTGGACGCGTTAGTTAAAAAATATGAGAGAAAGAGAAAGAGAGAGAGAGAGAGAGAGAGGGAGATAAATTTTGATGGTTCTCGGTGTTGTATCGCGGAAAGGAAAAAATTTCTATCGTAGGAAGTCGTTTTCAGGTATATGCGTGCTCGCGTGTGTGTTGCAAAGCCTCCGTCCTCCTCTCTCTCTCTCTCTCTCTCTTTTTTTCTCTTTCTCTCGCGCGTTTACCCGTATATACCCCCATCGAAGAGCAGCGTGACCGGGCTGGTGCATATATTTCCGCCGAATGAAGTCACCACCACCATCGAACTTCCACTTCGGCACTCTTTGTGCGGCCACGAGCCTTTTCACGCGCGAGTATACCCTCGTTATTGTATCGGCCGTACGTGTGAGAGCCACCGCCGATATCGCCAACCTCTCTCTCGCTTTCTCTCTCTCTCTCTCTCTCTCTCTCGTTTTCTCTCTCTTTCTATCTATCTATGTTCACACGAAGCGGAGGGTGGCGCCGAGCGAGAAAGAGAAAAGTACTACGTCCGCGGCCCGTTTGAATTTGGTCGGCGGTCCACCGATACCGAAGAGAGAGATTTGGGAAAAGATAACGGCAGCTGTTCGTCCGTTGCTCCGCTAGCTCGCAACCATCCTCTCGCGCGAGCCTCGTTCTGTCGCTGCTGCTCTGAGCGAGCAGCTCCGAGTAGCAACCACGTCGCGTCCTGAATGCTAAAGCCTGTATTAGGAATGTATTAGCCCGACGATCTTTCGCCGATCTAAAACCGGCATGTGGCCCTCGGCTATTCTCACTTTCCCATTGTACCTTTTGACGCGGGTTCCGGATTGCCCAGACGATTTATACGCGATATATTATGCGTGCTTGCTGCGAGGAATACCGTCTCGCTTATTCGAGTATCTCGCGCTTCCGACTATTTTTATTGGACGTAAGACCGTTCGAATTTTTGGCTCGTTTTTAATTCTCCTAAAAATCCGAAGAAACGACGACCGTCTCTTACTTTACGGTGAGCCGCTCGACTTTCTCTTCGAACGACGCGTAAAAGCGTATTGCGGATAATAATTTAAGAATTTAGCGACATTAAGGGAACAATGAGCTTCTCTTTCGAGGGATTTTCGGAATAAGAGCGCCCTGCGAAAAAATGTCGGAAAAATCGTTGCTCGTAAATCATCGGGTGCCCCCGTACGTCTAGGCGAGCCGCACGTAGTTTATTTCTTTACGGCGAGCCCTCAAAAAAATGTTCCAGATTCGACGAGGCCGAGGCCAAAAAAGTGCCCTGTTTTGGTTAAGAATTAGTGCGACGACTAGGTTGGGTGTCCCGGTGTAAACGCGTAAAACCTTCGGTGAAACGGAAAAATGACCGGAAGAAGTAAGCGTAAAGCAAGGAAGGAAAAAAAATATATCTACGCTCTCTATAAAAATATACGACACGGGGCTATTAAAAATAGTTCACCGTTAGGTGTACTGCTGCACCCTCGATGCTCTAGAAAAGCACGAAACGGTATCCCAAAAAGTGGGATACCGTTTCTCGTTCTCGCGGTCGCCATTCAGTGTTCTCTTTGCTGGTTCCGCACCTACACACTTCGTAAAAGCATAAAAATCGGCCGTGAATACTGCCGAAACAAAAACTGGGTCAACGCACTGGCATGGTCGCTCGCTGTTATTTTTCGGCAGCACCGATTTTTCAGACGACCTCCCGGCCTTCTTAAAAGAGACTTTTTCCCGTTACGGTCTTTTCTCTCGTCTTTTTCGTCTCGTAAATCTAATATGCTCTTTACGACGGAAAACGATTCTTTTTCTTCTTCTTTTAATGTCGCTTACATTTGCAGAGGGAGATTCGCAATACGTACGGTCTTACGGAACATTTGGAAATTTTTATTCGAAATTTTTTTATTATCTCTTTTTGTTTCCTTCAAGACGGACCCACGATTTGTAGCTATTCGCGCGTAAAGAAGCACAGACTGACACAGTAAAGCGAAAGGGTACCTGCATTTTTACGCGGAAGGGTAGAAAAACGGTAAAAAAGTGCGTAGTGGGTGTAACAGTAAAGCTGACCCACATGCAGTATAAAAAAACGGTACCTCGTAGCGTCGGGCCTTTCTTAAAAAATCATAAAACGTTCGAAGGCACCCGGAAGGATCGTCGTAACCCCTTTTGGAAAAAGTCCGTTTTCGAAGGGTGAACGACAAGACGGGGAAGCTCGAAGGAACGAGTTGACTTTCGACCGCTAAGCCTTTCCACGCCGTAAAGTTAATTTCTCCATGGCATAGGGACAGAGAAGAACGACGTTAGAAAAATTGTAAAAATACGGGATGTCCGTCGATAACTCGGCACGGTCCTGCAATATAACCCTTAAAGTCAACTAGCGTCCTTTCGTCCTTCATAGCGGAAACGGGTTGCCAGTGTAGAAGTAACTTCGCATAAATTCATAAAGAAATCCTGTGTACGCTTGCATGAGAGTAAGAGAGAGAGAGAGAGAGAGGGTGGAGGTAGAGTCACGTCATAAAACGTACTCCGTATTTTTTCGCGGGCCGTGAAAAAATTATCGTCGTCAACGGGAAACCTCAAAAGATTTACGGAAAAGAAGCTTTCGGTTCGAGAGCGAGTTGAAAAAGGGGTCAAAAAATGAACGGTACTTCGAAGGGCTCCGGCAAAAATGTGTCAAAAAAAGGAGCGCGTCCGCTTTTTCTGCTAGCTCTTCTGCGAGGAGACACCGCAAAAACCGTCGGCAAACGGATGTTTTTTTTTTTCTTTTTTCCGTTTTCTTTTCTTCTTTTTCCTCTTGAATCTTTTAAAAGGGGAGAAGCTTCTCCGGGCGATAATACGCGTCGAAGAGATTTTTAAAAAGGAATTTTTCAACGTCTCCCCGCGCAAAATCCAGCTCCCTTTTTTTTATTACGCCCATCGCCGTAAACAAAGTCCGGATGACTCTTCCAGGGCTAGCTGATGTCCCGGGCAGAAGTAAACTAGAGCTTTCGAAAGAGTTGTCTCGTGTCGGTACCGAAGAAATACGAGAATCGTAAATTTTCGCGAACCCGTTATGCGTGCTCCTTTTACAGTAGAGAACCCCACGAGCAAGTCTAACTGGTTCGAGCCGCGAAACCGGATAATTTACGGGGACGAATGGTTTTCTAGGGTCGTATACTATTTGTGAGAAATAGAAGGCAAGGGTTGCTCTAGGTCAGCGCCCTCCAATTAACGAAATAACTCTTTATTGGTCTATTATTACACGAATTCACACGCCTTCACGATTTCGAACACTTTTCCCTTGATATTTCCCCGCTTCCTTAAACCAGGCACGTACCATTAGGGTAGAAGGGCACCCTTTGCCACGAAGGGCTACTTCTATTCGACGGTTCTTTCTTTATCGCTATCTCTCGCGTAAAAATGTTATCCTTTTAAAGTTTACGACACGCGACTCTATTTTTTTTGCGATAACCATCGATTTATTAAAAAAATAATCGCTTTCGTATAACCCAGAAAACTTAAGCTTTCTTGATGCCGCACTGTCAGCGAGTTTTATAATCTCCCGGCGCGTTACTTTTACGAGACGTCGAGTATACGCAAAAGCCCGACCGGTCAGGAAGTGGACTACCGTGCGGATTTCTCCCGTTAAATTGTTTCCAAAGGTAGTGAGCAGTTCCCTGGAATTGAGAATGCGTTTTCCGTGAGGTATTCATAATACTAAAATAACTGTACTACTCCGACCTACAGCCCCAGCAACAAGTTGCATTCTCGTCGAATTTATAACCGCCATATGTTAGAATTTCAATCTCGCGATCTCCATTTTATGAATAATCAAAGCCATCTCTCCCGATATCTATGTTCGTGGTCTCCCGTGGCGTGGTATATGCCAACGTGCAACGTACGTACATGCATACGTACGCGTATACGCAGGCGATCGTATAAATTTTGGAAAACACAGTAGATATACCCAGTCGAGAGGAGCTCGGTGAGCTGTAAGGATCGAGACGTAATTTAAAACCGGGTCTCGCGTCATCTTAACCATTCCCATAGTCGGGTGATCGGGATCACGATCGTCGAGAGCTCATCAAGAATCGTGCGACAAAGGTTGGAGGATGCGTGAAAGGGATGACCATAGCTGACAGGCGGTTTTATTTGAAGTCAGGTTGAATTACGAGATCGATAGTCGTAGTATCCAGCCGAGAGAGCAGGAGGGTGAAAAGCTCGGCTCCAAGGAGATTTAATACGATCAGCGCGTGAATATCGTTCCCGACTCCCTCACCCCCTTACCACCTACCCCCCCGGTACCACCCACCCTCTCGTCTCTTCTCGTCGACGTACGGTCACCCTCATTGAACGTCCTAGCCGCATCGTCCAGGTGCTCTCCTCGTTGTCATGCACTCTCTTGTACATGGACTGGATCAAGGCTGGTGGACCGGCTTCGCACGATGGTAGGTATATCTATCTCTACGTGTTCATATGTGTGTGCAAGAGAGAGAAAGGGTGTGAGGGGGAGAGAGTGGAAAGGGGTATGTCGCGGACGTTCATTAGCGGCTGCACTGGCTGGATCTCGGAATTCGTGTAGGAAGGTTTCTCGTATGGGTGGAGGAGGAAGGAACGAGAGGAAGCCGAACGAAGAGGAGGAGGAGGAGGAGCAGATGGAGGTGGAGCACACTCCACTCGCCGGAGAGTTAATCCACGTGTGAAATTCGAACGACCTCTGACCCCTACTACTACCAAGTATTACCACCACCTTCTCTCCTCCTCCTCTTTTACATCGTCCTTCTTCCTCTTTCTCCCTCTCTCTCTCTCTCTCTCCCTCTCTCTCTTTCTCTCCGTTCCTCTCGTTAGTAACTACCCTTCGCTTTATCCGTGCTTTCATTCCACTCCGGAGGAATGTTTCTTGATGATCCTTCGGGTTCGATGCATCCGAGTCATCTCGGGAAGAGTAGACCGTCGGTGTTCGCAAAGCGATTAGAAAATATCTCGATAGTCGATCGAATCGCGTTCGGAGTTCGATGATCCTCTTCGGGATAGGTTAAGTAGAGTTCTAGATTTCTACCTGCCGGCAGGAAATAGTATTTCTTCCG
The DNA here is from genome assembly GCA_032403825.1 of Odynerus spinipes. Taxonomy (NCBI): domain Eukaryota; kingdom Metazoa; phylum Arthropoda; class Insecta; order Hymenoptera; family Vespidae; genus Odynerus; species Odynerus spinipes. Next base: position 890,473 of record JAIFRP010004357.1, read on the forward strand.
GGCAAAGCCGCGTGGAGTCTTTTCTATCTTTCTTCTTCTTCTTTTTTTTTGCCGAAGATGAGAGAGATAGATATGAGTGGCTTCGCAATTTGTCTGCATCTAAGACCATCCTCGAGGATCAATAGCGTTTTTAAAAGCGCTCCCGCAGATACGATCCTGCCGTTTAAGTCGTCGACATGATCGACTGCCAGTCCCCGGGAGTATTCACCACAGGCATATACATCGAGGATCCTGACGAAGCAGAATCCTCGGCATTTACGGTAGCGAAACCTCCTTGACCGTCGCGAGAGGAGGCCGGATCCGACGGTGAAAACGATCTTCATTATTGTTCGAGGTATTGTGGACCCGTAAGTAACCACGGGACGTTTCGATCTTTACAACTTAAAGCGAAGAGAGATCTTTGAGTTCAGCTACGAGAATCACTTTAGATCGAGATTCTGTTTCGATTTCAATATTCTACGGTACCGTTCGATAATAAGAAGAGTAAAAAAAAATGTAAACTGAAAGGAGAGAGAAAGAGAGGGAGAACTGGTAGAAAATTTTGTTTCCACTCCCGCATAGAGAGAAAAAGAAATTACATCGTTCTACGTAGCGATCGTTCGGTAGCTCTCCAACTTCGAAATCGAAGGCAAACCGTTCGGAGTGGTCCTGGAAGGTAACGAGGATACGAATACCACTGGTAGCCGTCGCAGAGCAGTCGGTTAGGTTATTGGGAAGCCGATATCTAGCCGCAGGGAGGTTAGAGGAGCACGGGATAGAGAGAACGGACTCTTGTTCGGTGGATCCGAGAGGAGAAGGGAGAGAGTTGGAGTATTGGCTTCTGAAACTGGGGAATACCGAGGAAACGAGTTGCGTCGTATAAAGCTCTCTCTCTTACTCTCCTCTCGCTTCGCGAACTCTGTCTTGCTCGCGTGTTAGAACGCTGGGGTGGCTTTCTCTTCCTCCTCCTCCTCCACCTCATTCTCATCCTACTCCTCGTAGGATATGGGGTATTGTATCCGCTCCCTTTCTCTCTTTCTCCTGGCATCCCTTCTAGCCATCGTGGACCCCACACCCCCGATCCATATATTTAAAACAAATGCTATCTGATGCGGCGCCGCTTTGTGGAGGCAAGATGAGACCAAGCTCATCCCTCTGCTCTTTGCTCTCTTCTCCTCCTCTTTCCACCATCTCCCTCTCTCTCTCACCATCGTAGTCTCTCTCTCTCTCTTTCTCTCTTATCCTCTTTCCTAGTCTCCAGCCCTTCCTCGCGTTCTTCCTTTTCTCTTTTCCGTGCTCCACACTCTTTCCTCTCTCTTTTACCCCCGTGTCACATAGAAGCAGGGGTGCTTCCTCGACGATGCAAAAGCTTCCGTTCGATGCATCCAAAGGTGTATCGCCGCTCGAGCTCGGGTTTCGAGAGTGTCTCTCTTTCTCTCTCGCTGGAACGTGGCTCGCGATCCAATAGCGGCAGAGGTTGGTGATAGGGTGGTTTAGTATCTTTTTACGTCGTCCTCGTCTTTCGTCGGTAATTAATCGTCCAAGTGCTCGATGATCGATCGACGTATACGACACTTTAAAACTTTTTCTCTATTTTTTAGCCTCGTAGAAAATGTCGGCTTTGGGTCGAGGACATTCAAGCTGGAGCTCGCCCTCTCGCCTTTCCCACTTTTTCTTCCACCGTGACCGTGGCACGCCGTCGAGGAAAACGTATTTCTGCTAAATCCGAAGCAAATCAAAGTTCCAGGACCGAATCCGGGAGTATTCTCGTTCGTTCCGTGCGAACTTCTTCCTTTTTACCGTTCGTCCTTACTCGAATATATACGGGCACGATCCTTTGGCATTCGGAGTTTCGTGGAAAGTTTGAGGATCGCTGGAGAAGATCGTCGGTAGAGAAAGAAAGAAAGAGAGAGAGAGAGAGAGAGAGAAGGAGAGCGTAGGTGTCGCGAGTCTATCAGCCAATACGCGGGGGTTCTCCTATCTCCGCCAGTAAATCCGGCCGTAAGTTAAACTATTGGGGAATCGAGGTACGTATCTCTCTCTTTCTCTCTCGCTCGCTCGCTCGCTCTCACCGGCGACTCCAGCCACACGCCTCTTCTCGAGTAGGGTCGCGGAAGATCCTCCAGAATCAGGTTTACGTATATCTCGTTGCCTATCATCTCCATCACCATAGATTGCCCATAAAGAACCCTGGCAATCCGTGGTTATACGCGAAGGGGGCAAACGCCGCTCGATCGGAGGATCGAACCTCTTTCGCATTTTCTTCGACCTTACCCTACCTCTCTCCTAATCTTCTCTCTTGCTCTCTTTTACTCGACTTTCTCTTTGTATCGACTTTGACTAGGAATGGCGGCAGCTTCTCAAACTCTGCTCAAATATATTCTAATTTACAAATATATCAATGTATATACAACTATCGGCCGAAACTAAGGTAATATGTATTTTTCGTACAAACGGATAATTCCGTTTTCATCTTAATAGACTCGTTTAGAAAATCTCGTTTCAAAGGTGAAAATGAAGTTACCGTGCTCGAAAAGTAATCTCGGCACTAGGGAGAGGAGTTTTCCAGTCACGAAGCGCGAAGGTCGACGATCATCATCGTTGGAACGTGGCGAAGGAAGCAAAATCCCTCTCTCCGTCTCCTTCTCTCTTTCTCGTTTCTCCAGGGGTCCAGGGCACACAAAACAGAGTCTTTAGGTCTCCTTAGCACGTCGAGCGGCTCCGGATCCGTGGAAAGGAAGCGTGACGGACGTGTACCGGACACGCAGCCATAAACGCATTACAGCCGGAACGAATCGACCTCTCTGTCAGCCCAAAATTGGGGAAACTCTCTCTCTCTCTCTCTCTCTCTCCTTCTCTCTTCTGTATACACGGTCGCGCGACCTCCTCCTCCTCCTCCTCCTCCTCCTCTTCGTAGTCCTCTTCTTCCTCTCGCGCTCATTGTCGAGGGCCGGACAGATAAATGGCCGAAATTTGCGACGACGACCGTGCAGAGAGAGGAAGAGAAGGGAAGGGTGCCTGCCTTCGTCCGGAAAGAGGCAGCCAGAGCGAGCAAATATATGGATGGCTCCGATGGTGGGGGGTCCCTTCGTGCTTGGTGGGAGGCCCTGTTACGCCGCGGGCCTTATTATGGCCGTTTAAACAGGTGATTCGTCAGGGATGGACGATAATGGTGGCCAAATTTTACGTTATTATTCTTCGCGACATTTTCGCGCATAAAACATAAATTAGAAAGCTTATTTAATGTTGTTCCAGATTATTAATCTTATTTAACATAATGCCAGTCAATTTTTATGTTATTTAGAACTGTTATCCACGATAATCAATGTTATTTCGCGATATTATTATTATTTACAATCTCTTTTTTATAAAAACTTTCTTCATCCTATGCATAACATTAGAACGTCACTTTTCCTTTACAACATTTTCTATACTCTACATTCTACAGTCAGCATGCAGTTGAAGATTTTTTTCTGCTATTTTTTTTCTAAAACGATCGATCAATAGAAGGCTAGTCATCGATGACGTTATTACCACGTCTTCTTTTCCCTCTCAAATGCAACGGCTAAGGATTCGTGGTAATCGATTAGTCGCGGACGTCGTTGCAGCTGCGGCCCTGTCAAAGGCACACGGTCAGCGAGGTCCAAAGTCCTAAGAGAATACAATTGAGGTTTCGGAGGATGGGTAAAGAGGGATCGGGAGTGGGCGTACTGTTGGCTCCATAAACACCCGCAAAAGCCAACCTCCCAGCCGCCTCGAGAAATCTCTCTATTGCGGATGACTGATGGACCAACATTCGGTAACAATTTTCGTTCGAGCTCGAACGAAATAGAAATGTTTAGGAGTAACTGTCTTTCTTTCTAAACGTCTGAGCGTTTTATAGTATACCTCGTAAATTTCTTTATAACATCGCGCTTGTAACCACTCGTTTGAAAATGCAAGAAATTCGCAGGCTACAAATCCAAGTAGAAATAATTCATCAAGTTTGTAAATAAAAATATACGATTTTACAGTTATCGCTAGTTGACCAATAGTAACAAATATATATATACACACACACATCTACCGATCAGCAAAATGAGATTTAGAAATCGTGACGAATCCGATCGTCAGTAGAGAGATTAGTCGTAGTCATTATTCCATAGGCGCGTGAGTAGAGGACCGTTTTTCCGGAAAAGGGAAACGACGAAGACGAATTCCAGAAGAAGACGGACTCCTGCGAGGTTCGAGGTCAAACTGCGGGGGGTTGGCACCCATAATGAGTGCCGATGCTCTCTCGAAATCTTGCCCCGCTCTTTCTCTCTCTCTCTCTCTCTCTCTCTCTCGTTCGCTCGGAAACTGGCCTAGGTTTGTCCTTTTTTACACCGCAGGATACGCGTCTGCCAAGAGAGCGACGTTGTCGACGAACGATGTCCCGTGGTGCCGATAACGCTTCTAGTATTGTTCGTCGAATTTGTATTTTTAAGCATCGGTCCACCGTTTGGCAAGCACGAGGTTTCGTGGCGACAGCAGTTGAGGTTTTCGTCTCGGTCGATTTCCGACAGGAAACTTTTAGATTCTTTTTGCCTCTGGACCGGGAAAGTGTACGAGATAAAAGTCTGCGGATCTCGAATGCTTTTTGTTATTCTTTTCTTTTTTCCTCTTTCTCTCTCTCTCTCTCTCTCTTTCTCTCGCTCTTGTCGTTGGAAAGATCGAGCCACGATTTTTCCAAAGCTAGCGGTAATAATTAACGAGCTCTCCCATCGTTTTCCACCGAGCGGTGTATGGAATTTAAATGAAGGTTTTTCACGTGCACTGTTTGCACGTAGGAAACGTAAAATTATTTTGTCGAGAGAGAAAAGGATAAAACGAAGGTACGTTTTATCCTCGTCGAATATAATTTCGCATTCGACTAGGTAGCAAAGCCTCGAAAATTTTATGCCGAATTTTTCATTTATTCTAGTAAAAAAGCCTCTTTGATTTTCATACTTTCAGCGTGAACAACATATTCGCGAGTTAGGCGCGTGCGCGCATTAACGAGAGAACCGTAAACTCTTCGTATACTTCCCATCTTCTTTTTTTTTTCTTATTTACGCCACCGGGGAAGATTTTACAAGCTCCCGCGTTTTTGCTCGATTCACGAGGCAATAATAGCGATGGCAACAGGTCACGTATAACGTCTAAAAATATAAAAACCAGGAATAGCTCACCCTGTGGCCCGCGGTGTGGCATTCTGGTGGCGCGAGAGGGAGGGAGTAAAGTTTTCAAACGGAAATAACTCTTGTAGTTGCGAAGGGCCGGCAGTAGGGTGGTTAGGAAAATGATCACGACAATGGCATTATTTCCAGTGCAACTTTTTCTCGGAGACGAAATCGAACGGTCGGTTTCCGGCACGGAACTAATTCTCTTCGTCTCGTTTGCACAATTTTGTAGACTCTTTGGATAAAGACGTCCCCATCTCGTTTCCAGGAAGCGTCCAACAAAATCGTCGTTCCTTATTACGGGTGCAAGATAATTGCGAGTGGTCCGAGCGTCATCAAAACCATTCCGGATCGTCGACAATGTTCTCGGAAACGATCCATCTCGAGAGTAGGCGAAGAAAGAAGGAAAGAAGAAAAAAATAGTCGAATTTCAAGGAGAAAGGAAGGTGTGGCGTGTTACGTTGGCGAGCAGCGTCAATTTATCTCGCGTTTTGTCGCATTCTCGGAGAATTCGAGCTCGCGAGAGTATAGAGAGGACGGAGAGGGAAAAAAGAGCGCTTATTATGAGGCGAGAAGAAGAGAGAAGTTGCGCTTCCTCGGTCGAACTCCCATTGTGGATTCGGCCGATGTGGGTAGGCGGGTCCGCCGCTCCCGTGTTTGCCCTCGCTCGCATAAAGCAGATTTTCGGTGATTTATGTCGAGTCACCAAACACCACCAACACCCACGAGCAGCAGCAATACTACCGTCAACACTACGCCGACTCCACGGATCGCTTCGTAAAAACGCCTTCGTCTCGTATTCCTCCATTCATCGCGGTTTCAATGCTTGGAAACCTCGAATTCATTCATGCTACGGAGTATAGCGAGGCTGGGAAAATCGCGTCTCGCGCGTTTCGAAAAGCGCGCCGAGCAGTGCAACAGAGATAAAGAAAGGGAAAGACCTGTTTTTCACCGTGATCGTGCTCTTGCATTCACTTTTTTTCTTTTTTCTTTTTTCTTTTTTTTTTTAAGAGTTAGGTACTCGTGCGGTCGATAGGGACGATACTTTGTTTACTCTTCTCGTATAAATACCGTAGCCGAACACTTTCCACTCTTTTCAGACGAATTTCTCCTGATTCTTCCTGAATTTTTCCAAAGACGTTTTCCATACCACCGAGATGAGGAACATCGATGTAAATATTACTTCAACGCGACAGAAATTCTAACATCTTTCTTTCCATTCCCAAGAGATCCGGCAACGATCGTCTCGTTCATGGAAAACTTCGCTGTTGTACATCAGACACCGGAATATCTCGCACTTTGCGCATCGAGTGTTCATTGAATGTACCGGAAGAGAGAGACGTCCTTCTATCCCGCGTGGACTCGCACCGGGATGCTGGTATTATTATCACAGAATCGTATTGTAAGCCGGGAAAGCTGTCTAAGGTTTCGCATGATTGTACTCTCGGATTCCCGATGACGTCTCTCTTTCGACGCTCGACGACGTCTCAATTACCTGATCCTACCTGCTTTTACCTGCTGCTTCGGTTCCTCTCGCGTGGGAGAAAAATGCTCCTGCGTTTGCTCCTCTTTCGACTTCTTTTAAATTCCCTTCTTCTTCTACAGCTGACGACGATAGTGAAAAAATAATATTCCTTGGAAAATAAACAAACAACGTTCCAATTTTTTGCAAGAATCGATTGAAAACTTTCCCAAGGAAATTTCGGAAATTCTTTTAGGAAAACCGATCGAAGGAAAAATCGTCGGGCACGGGGCGACGATTAGCTTTCGAGTGTAATAAATAATAGCGTAAGCAGCGTCTTGTCATGGTCAAGGTCAACTATTACGAGTCCGGAAACAGACCTACGGTATGCTCTCCGAGGCGCGTGGAACGACACTTTCACGAGAGGAGCAGAACATCGCGTGCGCGTCCCTTCCTTCCTTCCTTCCTTCTACCTTCCCTGTCATTATGTTAGGTCTAACGATATTTTTGTAAATTATGATCCGCATCCCGTGCGGCCACGCGCCTTTTCCTCGATCCACGCGCAATACGTTTCTGTTATTTACAACAGCTTTCTCGCTGTTCGTGTTACCCGTAAAGTCTATTCAAGGATTATTGCACTTTCGTGCTCGAGTCTTGTTCGAGAACATTCTTCTAGATTATGGAGCGAGATAGATGCATAGTTGCATCGAAAGTATGAAATTAACATTCTGCGTTCGTATTTTGTTAATACATCGATTGTCTAACCTAAGAAAAAAATCTAGAGTTAAGATGTACAAGAGTATCTATACTTTTTTACTATTATTATTATATATTTTTATACTTTTACGCTACATTTTACGCTATATTTTCTGCTACAATTTACGCTGCATTTTACTTGGCAAAATTTATGATTGCATTATACAAAATATTGCAAATAAATCTCGTGTTCGTAAACTTATAAAAATCATTGATAGGTATCAGCTTCCGATCTTAAAAATACACGAAACCGCGTAAAACGTCGTGCACGCGACTGTAGAACCAACCGAGTTGGATTTCGAAACGTCATTCGTTCGAGCGTGGGTCTCATAAATTGGACACAATAAACTGCGATCGGTGCCAAGGTCGAGATGCTCTCGAGGAAAGCTCGAAAGGTGGTAGAGAAGAGGAAGAGGAGAAGGGTCCTCAGGCGCGCGCTTGTAAGTCGCGCGCGCACCCGTCATCACGGTCCCCGAGCAGATATCTTCCTGTAAATTATCCATTAGTTGTCTCGACGCGCGCCACTCTCGAGGCGTTTCGCCCCCACCAGTGAGTGGCCGGAGGCTTCGGGAGTGGCCACTACGGGATCGGGCCACGCGCCATATAATTTTCCTTCGGAGGAAGAGTAAGAGAGGAGAGAGAAGAGAAAGAGGAGAGGAAGAGAGAGAGAGAAGGAAGGCAAAATAAGGCAACGCGACGCGCCTCTCGCGCGTTGTAAAATTTTACGGGAGCTTTCTAGCGCGTTGGATAAACCTGGGCGTACGACTCGTCATAAATTAGCCTTCGCGAAAGAGA
>JAIFRP010004357.1:935868-950184 GCA_032403825.1 Odynerus spinipes
GACTTTCAAAGAGAGAACGGGGAAAGGAAGTAGAAAAAAGGGGGGGAAAATGCGCGAGGAAGAAAACGGGCTAGTTTGGAGTTCCGGAGGAAAGCAACAAAGGGATGAAAAAGAAAGAGCGGCGATGGGAGAAGATAGAGGAGAGAGCGAGCGAGCGAACGAGCGAGAGGGGGAGAGAGAGAGAGAGAGAGAGAGAGAGAGAGAGAGAGAGTAGGTCGGCGTTGTATCGCGGCGCCATAATAATAATTTTTACAAGGCCGCGCGCGTAATCAAGGCTGCGTGTTACACATGTTCCGTCGAGTGGGTGGGCGCCCACCGGCTGGCTGGCTGGCTGGCTGGCTGGCTGGATGGCTGACTCCCTCCACCTTCTAGGAGCACCCCCGTCGTCGTCGACGTCGTCGTAGGGGTGGTCGCGTCACGTGGAAGGGGCGGCACACGGAAGGGAAGGGTAGGAGAGGTTGGAGGAGAGACAGGGAGGGGAGAGAGTTCTGGCTCGTAGAAGAGAGAAGAGAGGAGAGGAAGAGACAGAGAGAGAGACAGAGTGAGAGAGAGGATCGAGGAAGCGCAGGAGGGAGGGAGGGATGAAGCGAGGGGATGAAACGAAAGGGGTGGTTTAGCGTTCACGCGGCACACGGTTGCTGCTACCGTTTTCTGGTGCTGCCGGTTCTGGTGCCGTTGTTGGTAGTGCTGCTACTGCTACTACTTACTACTGTCGGTGGTGCTACTACCGGCAGGCAGCTTTGTTGCTGCTCGCACGAACGCACGCACGCTAGCTACCCAGCTAACATCGCTGCCAGTGCTCGTTTCTCTCTCTAAGCCGCTGGTAGGCGGCCCGCTCGGCGTCATCGTCGCTCCGATCGTGAATCAAGCGGTTTTGTCGAAGTAGCTCGCGCGTGACGACGCTTCTTTCCTTGCTCGCTTTCTTCGGCTTTTCCGCTCGACGCTATTCGCCGAGTAGTTTCCTGTCGATCGCGTGGCACGCACGCCGTCGATCGCCATCACTAGCCAATTGGACGAGCTTATAAGATGTCTCTGTCTTTCTCTTCGTCTCTCCCTCTCTCGTGACACCGCACGTGCTCGCTAGCGAGCTTTTCTCATCAGTCCTACGCTCGAGACGAACGCGATGTTCCTCTCGTCGGATTTCGTTGCTATCGAGGACACGACGTCTCGGCAGTTCGAGTTCCCGTTCGACGACTCGTGACCTTGTGACTGGAAAAAAGTGTCGACTTATCGTTAGCTTTCTTTTTGTGATCGTGACGCCAGTGCAAGGGGAAAGGTTCAGGATTCACCCAGGTGGGTATATATGTACGCTCGGTCATCGATTGTCATTCTACTGTTCAGTAGTTACATACACGGGTCGTATTCCACGTGGAGTGAGATAGAAAGAGGGAGATAGGAAGGGTGGGAGGTAGAGAGAGCGCGAGAGAGAGAGAGAGAGAGAGAGAAAGAGAGGAACGGAGTGTGAGTTTTCATTTCCCCGATCGGCGGAAGTGCTCTGGAGTATCAATTATCAATCGACGACGAGGTCCATCGATTAATATTGTTTCACATGACATCGCGAACGTCCTCCTCGACGATTAACGCAAAAGCTTCGCACTATCGATCGTTTGGTACGTTGTCATCGAATCACTCAAAAGGACCGCAAAAGTGTCTTCCCGTAGCCCTCGAGCGAGAAAACTTGAGCGTCGAGCTTTAGCAAATTGCGAATGGAAAATCTCTTGACTACGGTGATACGATCATGGGAAAAGGGAGAAAAAACACGCGAAGCTACGGTGGTGGGGGGTCGAAGATCGGATCTCGCCGGGTGTAACGTAGGAAGTATCTCGTCGGTGGGCGCGTTGATCGGAGCGTGACGAGGGGTAATTGAATGTAGGTATGGCATTTGCATTGACAAGCTCCAACAGAGATAATTCGAATCTCGTCGAATGCAGCGGTCCACACGGGCGTTAGGTCGTTTGTCAATACGACGACGGCCGTCCAGTTTCCACGTTTCCACCGTATCGCTGTTTGTCACCGTCTCGTCGGCGATCGTTCGCCTCCCCCCTCCCTCCCTCTCCCTGAATACCTACCTGCTATTTCTCCACTCGACGCATCTCGTTTTTCGCTACTTCCTTTGCTTCCGTTTCCTGGATCGCTCGATATCTCCATTCCTTCCCACTTCGGCTTCGTCCAACAACCGGTTCCCATGTCATTTATTATCCTTCATTTTCTTGCTTAGTTTCTTCGCTTTTTGATACGTACATGAAGATCTTACAAAACATAGGATCGTTCTCGCGACCATTCGACATCTAAGAATCATGAATCGTGGATCATCGACATCTTTGTTCGATCGCAGTCTCTCGATTCTTCTCTCAGTAGTCGAACATAACAGCGTACTCGCGGTATTCGCGTCGGCATACGGCGTACAATAGAGCTTCACTTTCGAAAATCAAACATAGAGAGTTCGCCCGGCGCATCCTCACGCTGCACTGTTTGTACGAATGTGCAAACAATGGAGCTACCCATTTCCTGCGCGAATATATCCTGACGATATCCAACCGGTCGCAGACTTGCCGGCAGGCAAACACGCAGGATAACCTCGGATTTCTCTGAAAATACGATCATCTATTCGGCGGAGCCAGCCAGAGGCCGATTCATTACGACTCGGAGAACCGAATATTTTTACTCTTTCTGTTCGTAGGGTGCCACACTGTTCTTGCGGATTATTAAACCTACGTTCCTCTTTTTATCTCCTTTCTTACGTTTCTTCAGTTTTTTTTTATGGTGGTTCACGAAAGAAAATTTGCAGAATCGTTCACTAAATCTGGTTCAGAGATACGAAAGATCTCACTGGGGGAAAAATAGTAACTCTACACCGTAAAAAAGAAACTAGCCTTCCGTTCGCAACAGTGGTCATAAAATTATCATTTAAGGCCGCGAAACTTGGAACGGCTTAATTTAACGCAATCCGCAGGATCCTCGCGCGATCTAATAACAAGAGCAAATTCTTCGAAAAGAAATTACCGAGGACGAAGTGACGGAGGAGGAAAAGGCAGGGAGGGGTGTAGATGGAAAAGGAGGATGGGCCGCGGGGAAAGCGATCAAATCGAGGTTCGATCGATCGATCAAAGCCGAGCTCCCCACGGATGTCCAGCACGCGAGCCATACCGCAAAAGGGTTCGAGGGGAAAGAAGAGGGAGCGAGAGAGTCAGGAATATTCGAGAGAGAAAGACAGAAAGAGAGAGGTGGGCATCGCGAGAGGGAGAGAGCTTCGCGTCCGGTGGGAGATAAAGCGATAAAGAGCAACGTGGGAGAGAGAGAGGGAGAGAGAAACAGAAGAAGAGAGATAGAGAGAGAGAGAGATGGAATGAGGGTTTTGAAAGAGGGAAAGAGAGACGCGAAGCGCGCCAATGAGAGGAGCAGCGAAAGAGAAAGAGGGAGTCGAAGCGCGCACTAGGAAGAGTGAGAGAGAGAGAGAGACCGAGAGAGAGAGAGAAGGAAGGAAGGTTGAAAGGAGTGGGGTGGCAGAGGAGTATGAGAGGAACCAGGAAAGGGGAAAGGGATGCTGCGTGTGTTGGCATGGACCAGTGCGTCAACGGCTGTTGCCTCACACGAACCGCCGAAATTATAGTTAGTGACCCCAACGGGTGTTCCGAAATACACCACAGAGTACCGTAGGACGCCCAGAATAGAAGCTCACCGTAGTCCCGAAGACTCCTCACGGATATATCGTCCTCTATCATCTTTCTGGAATATCACGTTCACGAGCTGCCTCCAGGAGACACGTCCCAGGAGGATCCTCCAAGGAAATTTCAATGACGACGATGATTATCGTGCCGGGCCGAGTCTTACCCTCGGATATCCCGACCAACACGTAATTGCGTTAACTTCGTTCTCGTCGTGTCCTCGAAACTCAGCTGATTTCTTTGTTCCGGTAAAAAACAGTGACAAACTATTATCGGTCGATCGCGATCCAGATTTCTCGTCTCGAAGTGTTACGCTCATTTTTCGGGGGATAAAGTGTCAAAAGGATTAGATTGTGTATAACGAACGTTCCGAAAGTTGCTAAGTGCTGTGATCGCGTGTGTCCAACCTGATGGAATGATTTTTTACGACTCGCAGTGATTCATTCGATTTGGATCTTTTGTGCTGGGAATATTCTTTGCTTCGAAGGAAAGGTTTTCACCGAGTTGCCCTGCTATCGTTCGGTGGTTCGTTTCATTCCGGACGATGATCGTGTTGTTAACGTTAACGTTAATTGTAATCGCGCGTGAGTATTCATGAACGCGATGCCGAGATCTAATCGTTTTTTTTTCAAAGCTGCTACAATTTTTGTGAACGCGGAACACGTGTTTTTTCAGTGAAGATTGTTTACGAAAATGAATACGTTCATCACGGAAGAATATAATATCGCTAAGGATTCATCCACGAATCTTCTACACGTGCGATTTTAACGATCCATCCTGTCTTATAATCCACAAGACGACAAGTTGAATTCCATATAAAAGTTTGACAAAAGTGACACGTATTTAAGTCGATATTTATCGATCACGTTTGTATCGTGCGTATTGTTCTCCGGAAGAGGCAACAAGCAACGAGCTTGGTAAGAGATTTGAATGCGAAGTTAAGCGGGCATCTTAGCCGTCGCAACGTCGTCGACGATTCTTACGAAATCGTTTCGTAAGATCTTCGGAGGGTCCCGCACGACCGTCCTACGTTATCACATTTTTCGAAATTTCTCTATAAATTTCTGCCTAATCTATTACGCGCAGCGTCGCGTCAAATACCCTCGAGTTTGTCAAACCTCGAGTACGATTATACCTACCTGTCGCTACGCAAAAGGGACACGCGAGCACTCGCTACCAGGTTCGCAGTCCTCTTGATATTTATATTAATTACTGATTTAACGAGGCGTAATATGATAGCTCTTATCGATTCTACATAATTCCCCGAGGCGGCTCGTTCATTGGTAATCGCACGTATCCGAAAATCGATCGATTCTAATATTACAGGAGCTTGCCAAAATTTCCACGGCACATTTCTACCCTCCATTTTGTCGTACGGTGTTTTAGGCAAAAATTTCATTACCGAGAAATTTCCTCGATAGCTCGTTCGCTTCTCGCGGAGAGGAGACAAATCTCGCGTCTCCTTCGCGCGTCTCGTAGGACGAAGGACACGTAGGACGTGGAAGGAGGTAGGACGACGGAGGACGAAGGATTGACAGAACAACGTGGTAATGTACCACGTGCAGTTTGACACGCGGTCGTAGTGCGTAGGGGTTGAGAGTATTCGTGTCGGCGTGGGGGGTTGCCTCTCACCGGCGGCGGGCGTTCTTTTTCCCCTATTTTTTCCGTCCCCACCACCAGCCTCGCGGGTCTACCCCTCCGTACCACCTGGATACGCCGTGTCAGCCCCGGTGACGTGCGCAAAAATTACTGAATGAACGGTGACGTCACTGGCCGCCCGCGTGAAAAGTGTACGAGTCGCTTCGTCCGTGTCAACCGTTTTTCCCCTTCCTCCTCATACCCCCTCGCCACTTCCTCCTCCTCCTCTTACACCTCTCTTCTATATATCTCTCTCTCTTTCTCTCTCCTCCCTACCCTTCGTAGCACCCTTCTTTCTCCGACACAACGTGCTTCCGCTCGCGCGTGACGATCGACCTCCGTTTTTTCGTCCCATCACCTCTTAAGGGCAACGCGAGACTCGCTCGAGGATTACTCCTAGACAAAACATTCCGGGGACGATCTTTATATAGAGATTGGGATTAATATTCTCGAATACCAGTAGCCGTGTTTACTCATTTCTACCCATTGTTGAGTGTTTTTAGTTACCAGACATTGTCTTTTTTGATTGTCGAGAAAACAAGGTTTGCCTGCGAGAAATACAAATTTCTTTGCTTACAGATATTCACTTTTGAAGATCAGTATGCTACCGACGTTCCGCGAAGTTCTGATCAGGCGTCATGAAAACTTCAAATGGAGCAAAGAAGAGGAAAAGCTCGAAACTTTTTAAAAATCAATTCGAATCAGAGGACAATCGAAGTTTTCAAAAATGTTAGGCCGATGAAACGACTACGTTCGCGAAGGTTCTCGTAAAATCAAGAAAAGGGATAAAGATCGAAGAAAGACATTTTTGGAAAGTGATCGCTTCGAAGGCAGGCCGTTCGGTGAACCGAATGGAAGGATGTTTCATCCGGCGTTCTGACTGCCTATGGATATATTCGACCGTTGCAACGGCGGCGGCGGAAGCACGGTAACCGGAAGCGGCGGAGGCGGCGGCGGCGGCGGCGGTGCTTCTGTGAGGGCGTCGAGCAACGAGTCTGGCAGTGGAACGTCTAGCGGTGGAAGTGAAAGCGGCGGAGGACCGTCTGGCAGGATGCAGTTGACAGGAGCCTCGGCTCCTGGGGCGGCCGCCTCACCGGAGTCGGGCGTCTCGCCATTGACGGATGCCTACACGAAGATGACCAGCGATATACTCGCTGAGAGGACACTAGGAGACTTTGTTAGCGAGCATCCCGGCGAACTCGTCAGGACAGGTGATTCAAAGAGTTGTTTAATTTTTTATCGATCAACGCGAATAAAATTATCAGTGGTATAGAACGAGTGATTCGATGAATGTTAAAAGATTACAAAATGGATGGTAAACGAAGGATGTCTAGAGTCTATGATTTATGAACATACTTTGCCATGTTATGTTTTATTCTTTTGGATTCGTTTAAAATCAAACATCTCTATACATCACCGCCTCTAACGTTAGATGTTTCCTCGCTCGTAGGCTCACCGCATTTGGTTTGCACCGTGCTACCGGCCCACTGGAGATCCAACAAGACTCTTCCGGTAGCGTTTAAAGTCGTAGCCCTCGGCGAAGTCGGCGACGGCACTCTCGTAACGGTTCGGGCAGGCAACGACGAGAATTGTTGCGCCGAGCTGAGAAACTCCACGGCGTTGATGAAGAATCAGGTGGCGAAGTTCAACGATCTCAGGTTCGTCGGTAGAAGTGGCAGAGGTGAGTCGTGTTGGAAATTTTTCTTTCTCGTCGAGCACTCGATTTTCGCGAAGAACCGCACAGAAGAGAAAAGGCGATGATGCGTGGTGAAACTTGGAATAGTTTCTTGTACCGCGAATTTCGTCGAAACATCTT
Source organism: Odynerus spinipes (assembly GCA_032403825.1). Taxonomy (NCBI): domain Eukaryota; kingdom Metazoa; phylum Arthropoda; class Insecta; order Hymenoptera; family Vespidae; genus Odynerus; species Odynerus spinipes. The sequence continues at coordinate 942,988 of JAIFRP010004357.1, forward strand.
CGTTGCTGGCCTGTGTTACCCGACGCGAGTTCTAAATTAGTTCTAACCAAGAAGGGGATGCTAAGGAGGATGAGAAAGAGAGAAATAGGGGGCGAGAGAGAGGATTATTCCGGATTCTAAAAGATCGAGTCTTTTGGCCCACTTTCAGCGGCACTGCTCCATTCATAAAAGTAGAAAGTTGCTTCGCTTTCGTCGACGAAGCGTGTCGCCCCTTAAACGTCGCGAATGAAAACAAGAGGGTGGATGGTGGGGACCCTCTTTCGCGTGGAAGAATCCTCCTCCTCCTCCTCCTCCTCCTCTTTCTTCGTCTACTGCTGGTAGTAAGGGTAGGTCGTGGACGTCTTGAGACACCCTCCTTTTTCTTCGGCCCTACGGGAAAAGTCTTGCCAAGAAACGAGAGTCGGCCGTTCTCGGTCCCGGCGGTGGCGAACGAGTGCCTACCTCCTTTACGAGTCCTCTCTTTCTGTTGGGGGATGCTTTTCGAGAAGACGTCGGCGACGACGAGGACGAAGACGACGACGACGTCTTCTTAGGGGGGTGGGTAATGGGTTTTATTTGTCCGCACTACCACCGAGCGATCTAACGCTTCTCCTTCCTTCCTTCCTTCCTTCCTGCTCTTCCTCAAGGAAGAAGAGCAAAGAGGGACGAAACGCGACGCGACGAAGCCAAAAGTAGGGTGGCTGCTGATATTAATTGAGGTTTCAGACGGGTTTTAATTAACGTTATTAGTCTGGGTGCTTCGTCTAATCCAGTCTTCCGGATTCGACCTTGTTACGAAATACGCGCGAGTTGCTTCATCTTCGACCCACTTTCACCGAGTTTATCGTTCGCCTAAAGTTTTTTTATATTCATCTCTGGACATTTTCACGTAAAACGAAAGAGGATATTCAGCGAGCGATCGGAAAAGATTATGGCGAAGGACCACAGCTCCGTCGGACGTTTCGAATCCTGAACGAAGAAGATACACACCTCGCGAACGTGATTCGTCGTTCGCAAATCGCAGCATTCTCGAATTCTCTCGAGTCGCGCGTCGAGGGAAGCTCACCCTCTTGCGATTTTAGAAGCGCGCGCGTCTGTCATTTGTCTGGGATTAGCTCTCGATTGTTTTCGCTTGGCATGGAATTAACATAAGCTAGGATGAAGAATGTAAGAGAAGTGTCTCTCGTCAGCTCCTCGTCTCCGTTCGCTCCTTGAATATTCCTAGAAACCAATGTGCACCAAACTGTCTCTCTCTCTCTCTCTCTCTCTCTATCTCTATCTCTTGCTCTCCGTCTTTCTCTCGAATCTATAATGATCCTCTTGTTCTCCGAACATAAAGGCACTCAAAGTCGTACGAACTCGAGCGTCGGCTCCATTGAATTTAAAAGCTCGCGGGATCATCGAATTTGCATAGTTTGTAATTTTTAATAAACGTCTACTCGAGAACTAGTTCATGTCGATCTGCTTTGATCCTTGTTTATTTCCATCGATCCTTGTGATCGTGAGATGATCGATCTTTAGTACGAATCGAGAAGAGTAAGAAAGAGAAAGAGAGATCGTTCTTTAGCAAAAAGCAAGAACGTCGCTCATGGAGAAGACTAGCTCGATAGTAATACGATAGTCGGGAGCTTTGCAATATCGATGATAAGCCGGAGACCCCTTCCCGCACGTTCGACTGTAATGCCTGTTCCATCACAGCGAAATCTACCCCGAAGGTACTGGATCGTTTCTACCCCTTTGGCTCTAAGCCCTTTAACGAGATAGATCATTCGGGTGCTTATAGTTTCAACCTAGAGTATAGGAGTACGGTGGAACTTTGTTATCAAGGATGGGATTTCCTTCCTCTCGATTCCTAAGATGAAAGAGCTTTTTCGAGTCCTCCTCCCATATACTCTCACGAGCCGTGTGTCGTCTTTCTCTCTCTCTCTCTCTTTTTTTTATCAGATAAAAGCGCCATTAACGTTAAGAGCGTCTTCCGCACGCGGGTCAAATATAATTAATTCGTAGGTGAAGTCGTTAAAATAAAATCCCTCTCCTCCTCCTCCTTCTCTCGCTCTTTTTCCCTCTTGTTCATACGCGTTCAATCCAAATTCATTCCCGTGAACTAAATTTCGCCAAACGATCGACGCTTATTTTCGGAAATTTAGAAAGAGAAAAGGTAGCCGCAGGCGATAACGGCCCGGCCCGTGTCCTGACCATAATCAATTCGTTATCAGGCTACAATAGCGCATTTGCGATTCGTTCCGGGGAAAATTGAAATTAATTAATTGGCTCGACAGCACCCGGACAGGCTACAACACGTAAACGTCGACGCGTACGTATGTAGGCGCACACCTTTCCCGTGTAGAAACGTATGCTAACGAGCATAATCAGCGAATCGACGAGAACGCGCGCTATTACTCGATCGCCGGCTCTCTTCTCGATTCGATTTCATACAAATTGAATTTCGCGTCTTTGCCTCCATTCGCCGCCGAAATCATTTCCGGATCGAGGATTACATACAAGTGTATGCACTTTTTTGTTGAAGAATTTGATATAGGGGTGTGCTTAAAGCTGTTTAAATATGTTACGGTTTTATAATAAAGAAGTTTTAAAATTTAGAAAAAGAAATATTTAGTATACATATATATTTACATGTTACCGATAGAGTATTATACACACAGAGAATTTAGAGAATAAAATAATCTAACAATAAGAACGCCTAGGTACTCGTCGTCAAGAAAAGAAGATTTAATTGATGCTAAACCGAAGAAACATGTGGCAAAACGAACGAACGAGCAACGAGAGGAATCGCACGCTCGAAAAAAAGGGTTGCGTTTGGTGTCTCGCGAGAAACGGGGTGGGGAATAGGAGGGAAAAGGCGGACGACTTTTAATGGTTTCACGGTGACTGGCACCGAGGGTGATACCGTGTACCTACGCGTACCTACCTAACTGCGAGGCATCGGCGAGTAGGTGAAAAGGCTGGCAGGCAAACAGGCAGTAGGCAGCAGATCGAGAATAGCGTGACTCGCATCGAACCTGGGGAATATTCTGGCCCTGGCTGCATCGCTCGAGGAAAACGAGAAGCTCGCGTGGCGAACCGCCGTGTGGCCACGCTCGACACTCGCCATTATTTCCCTCATACTTTCTTCTTTCCCCGTACTCTTTTTTTTTGTTCCTCCCTTTTTACCTCTATTCTTTTCACTACCGATACTACTTTCTATCTCTGTCTCTCGCTCTTTTCCTCTAACACCGAATCACAAATCCGTTTGGCTTCTTTTTATTTGGTTTTCGTGATCAGTGATACGAGTCAGCGATTGATCGTCCAAATTCATCGAAGGTGGGCTAATTTACGAGGATAGAAGAGAACTTTTTATACTCGATCCAGAGCGTATATACTTCAGAGCTCGTTACGAAATACAAAAGTTACGTCGATGCATTCGGATATAAATAACATAATGGGTTGTATTCTCCGTTTTCTAAACAGTCAAGAGGTAGAAATTCGCCGGCTTTTCGGCGGTTTATATAGTATCCGATTACACGGAAATATACTACCGCCTCTGCTTCCATTAGATTTTACTCGCGCTGCGATAAGTCCAGGAACGTAAGACCGTGTAGTATAAATTGGAAATTCGATCGGTGTTGCGAAGCGTAATATAGCAATAGACGCAAAATCTGACACGCTAAATAACGAGCCGAATATTCTCGAGATTTTTTATGTTTCTTTGGAACCTTTTTATAAAGAAGTATCCAAGCTCGTTAATTTTTGTTGAAAAAAGAATTCCCGTGATGTTTCGTACCGAGACAGCAGCGCGAGGGATGTGCGATAGGGGTTGGTGAGGTGTGCACGAACGTCGAGTGGGGGAGGTGGTATTGCGGTGAACCTCCGCGTGTTCGACGGGCCGCACGGCTGTTTTGCAGGACGGTGCGAGTTTTTCCGCGACATTATTCCCGCTTAACAGGCTTTTTAGCATAATTCCGAGGCCTTTCGCGTAAGTGCTCGCGCGCGGGCGCAGTACAACCGGCTCTTCTAGCTGGCCACCACCGTCACCGTCGACGACGCCCTCGATACATTACCGACGGCTAATTCGGTTACCACGGAGTTTCGCACGGCTAACCACGTTTGCGAACTTTCAGCGCCGACGTTGAATAGGTCCGCGTTCGCTTTCGCGAATCGACGCGCCGCGAGAACGGCCGCCGATGCGATGAAGAGGAGGGAACAAAAAAAAAGAGAAAAAACTAACGGGGAGAGGGGAAAAATACTCATCCTCCGCGGGATCAGCGTACGAACTCGTTTTGCGGTCCCTCCAACGGTTGGGAATCCGAAGAATTCGATCATCGCGCTTTGATTCCCACTGTTTGCCCATGAAATCCCCATTCCCGGAGATTTACCAAACGAAGATGTTTTGTTCACCATCGTTACACGATCGATGGATTTCTTTGACTGAAAATCTTGTGGTCGAGTGCACCACGTTCGTTCGTTCGTACGTTTCGAAAATTGAGCAAAGCAGAAATAGCTATTGCGGGTTCGGTGTTAGCAGCCGGTCGTAGTCACCGTATACCGACAGCCCTGATTTATCTAATTCCACGCAATTGGTACGAAGAGTGTCACGTGCTACACCGAAATGACGCCCCCCTAAAGGATGGTCGAGCTGCGCCGTTCGTTTAATTTATCGCCTAGCTAAGCCAGTGTCTAATAAGGAAATTTTGTAGTCCTGGAAAATCGTTCAACTTTGGCAACTTTTCGATTGAACATTTTATGCATTTTTTGTGTTACAGGAAAAAGTTTCACCCTGACGATAACGGTGTCGACGACACCACCTCAGGTGGCTACTTATACGAAAGCAATCAAGGTGACGGTAGACGGCCCGCGCGAGCCGCGATCCAAGACCAGTGAGTATCACTGTAAGCATTTCTATTCTTCTTTACTTACATTATACATACGTAGTGTGAATCTTATGCATGCTTACGTCTATTAGTCTACGAGTATATGCATACCGACCGAATTACATAGGACGACTCCTCGTTTCCGAGGTATCGATCTTTACTATCGCGTGTGCGCTTAGTCCTAACCTATTTTAACGATGATCTCAAGATTGTACCTAGTAACTGTCGTCTTTGGATCGGTCTCTACTGCTCCCCCCCTTTCCCTCCAGCTCTCTCTTTCTCTCTTGTCTGTAATCCGTTATAACGAAGCAAGCCATCAACTTGAACCGAGCTGACGAACATTACTCCGCGAGCATAATCGGGAATCTAAAGTACTGTAGCGCGAGCGGGGGCGCGAGGAAGCGAGATACGATAAAGGTAAAAGCGAGTTGGAACTTGGGAATGGCCTCGCATGCGGTTCCTCGCCCGTTTCTCGGCCTCCGCTACCTGCAGCCTAAGTTTCGTGCAATTGCCATTATTTATAACCGCGGGCTTGGGCGGCCATAACATTGACAAAGAGCTGCGGCGTTGCCCGCGAAGATATTGCGCGTGTTGCTAACACACGCCTACGCAAACTTCGACTCCTTCGGAGTGTAGTCCGCTATGCCCCGAGACATACAATTACCCCGAAACTCTCTAGGAGGGTCTCGGCCGACTCACCCTGGGCTCGTAGGAAAGGAGGAACGAAACGTTTACTCCTTTGCGTAACTTCTCGAACGTATTTGGTTCGTTCTATTACGAGGGCCTCGTGTTTCGCGCGCTTTACCCGAAATGTAGATTCTCTTGGTATGCTAAGACATTAGGGCAACCGGACTTGGCTAATATTCGTCAACTTCTAAGTTGCTCTCTATCCCCGCGGAGTCTTTGCTATCGATTTCATTGGACATCCCCCTTCTCGGCGCGGTGTCTGCCAGGGAATTTCTCGAGAGTTACCAGCTGGCAACGACAGCTCCTCATTTCGTTTCGTCGCTTCCCTCTTCCCTTCTTCTCTTTCAACCCTCTCTTTTCTTTTCTCTCTCTCTCATTTTCTCTCTCTCTCTCTTTCTCTCTTTCGTCGTTTCTCGTCTGGTTCAAACGCTGACCAAAGAGGTCCGCCCATTTTCGACCTTTTCCACTATCGGAAGCATCGGTTTGCTCGTTTCGAACTAGGTACAACATGGATTTTGAATCTCGGAGGAGAGAAACGTTCGGCTAGGAGGAGCGCATCAGTGCGAAGAGAAGGAGGTGGTGCTGGTGATGGTAGTGGAGGTGGAAGCTGGGAAAGGAGGTAGGATAGGAGGCAAACCTCTCTCAATCAATTTCCTTGGTCTTGCCGCCTTTCTGTGGCGGCTACCTTCGGCTACGGGACGAGGGTAGAATGTGTAATGAATTGCTTGTTTAATTAATTACGACCCTCGCGCGAGGCTACCGGAGGAGCAGCTTCGGGCTAAGGCGCGTCCCGTTCTCTCTCGAACGTGCACCTCCTCCGCTTTACTTCGCGCTCCTCTTCCTACGCATTTTCTCAAATGGATTTCAGGATTTCGATGGAGAATGCTTTTACAGAGAAATGGGAGAAAAGAATTGTATACTTGGAATAATCGGGGTGTAAGAAAGGGTAAACCATTCAATCGGTTGCTACACGTGATTTCGACGTTTGTATATATTAGGGATTCAATTTTATGATATTCTATTCTCTAAATCTTTCATGAAACCAGACATTGCAAAAGAAGTTGCGAAGGGATACCCTCATGCCACTACTGTTTCTCGTTGTACGCTTCTCGGGATTGTTAAACGGGTGATAATTATAGGAGAGAGAGAGGAAAGGTTCGTTGATTCTCGCAAAAGCAGAGCCCACCAGTTAGGTGTATATCAAAGAGCAAAAATCGTATAGACGCTGATGTCCAAAGAAACGTAGGAGGGCCACCCAAGAGGGCGCGGCCCTTTTATCTCGTTCCACGTCCCTTCGAATTGTCGCGGCGCGTATAGCAGTCCTGTTCCAGGCCAACCGTTTATTTTAACTGGAGATCCAACGAGCCGACGTTTTGTGCGTTTATTTTTAACCGCCTTATACCGGCTAGTACAGGAGTCTCCTCTCTGTCGAATTTTCTCCTAATGGCGCTTTCTCTTTGCGATCAGCGTGGCTGCTTGATTTTTTAAACGCCTATTGAAATTTAAAGAAATTGTTCCTCCAGCTTCGTTGAATTTTTTTAAGTCTATGAAACATTTCGAAATTTAGTTGCATTTGGTTTTGTCGGCCTAAGGAAGCCGAACGTCGGTAGGAAGATCGTAGAATGTATCGATGACTAAGCTCGATACCGTTCGAGTTCTCGAT
>JAIFRP010004357.1:963729-1003625 GCA_032403825.1 Odynerus spinipes
CTCTCTCTCTCTCTTTCATTCTTTCTTTATAGATGTTGCTTCGTTGCACGACGAGAGTCATATTTAAATAAACGTGTATATTAGACCGTGTAAATAATCCAGAAAGCAGAAATCTGAAAAAGGAGCGATTTAAATAATTCTCCAAATTTCATAGTTAGTTGTTAATAAAGATGAAGGAAAAAGAGCGAACAAAAAAAAATGCAAGGCTTGACACGTACGCGTCAGCAGCTCGTCAGTGTTTTACCTAATTAGTAAGTTAGTAGCCTTCGCTACATAGAGAAAAGTCAGTCTGGAAATTCCAGGGGAAGGAGCGCTTAAACATCGCCGGTGTAAGAACCTCCCTCATCTCCTTCGAAAGTTATGTTGCAACGTTTGGCCCCGGCCCCTACAATACAGTAAATTCTCCGGTAATGTGCACACATGAGACGACGAGAGCCACCCCAAGGTGGCATTGCCTTCCACCATTGCGCCCCTTAAACGCGAATTTGATATTCGTAAATCTGCCGGCCGTTCTCCATAAATCAAAACGACCCTTCGCGGCTGGTTCGCGTAAGCCTGACAAAGACGGAGAGCAAAAGACAGAGAGCGAGAGAGTTTCGTCACCCTTGCAGCCCACCCTCCACGTTGTAACATCCGCTCGACATCTTCCTTCTTAAAAATTGATTTCTTACTACTTCCCGACTCTTTGTTCCTCCTTACTATAGAAAACTTAAAAATAACATTTTCCAAGAATAAAATGTCCACGACAGTCGGTTTAAGCTATCCTCGATAACACGAGTGTCGATTCGAAAATCCAACGCGGGTTATTAAATAACGTAATGCCCGAGCCGAAGGACTCTGGGCAGATAGGTGGGTGTAGTAGGTGCAGGCAAAGGAGGAGGAGGTTTTTCAGCGAAATACCTCGCGTGATACCGGAAATTCTTGCCGTGGGAGTCACCGCCGCCCTTAATTAAAAATCCAACGAACCCCAAAAATGAGCCTCTCTCTGGTAACGAGAGTGAGAGAGATAGGGAAAGAGAGATGGAAGAAAAAGCGACTGAGATAACGAGAGAATGAAAGCACGAGAGAGATAGAGACGGGGGAGAAAGAGAGAGAGAGAGATGAGGGGTAAAAAGAGAGAGAGAAAGAGAGAGCAGGGGCCAAAGTTAAGGGTGGAAGGGCGAACTGGTCGTACGTCGAGGCAGACCGCATTCTTTCGTTTAATTCCCGCGAATTTATAGGAACGAGAGACAACACACCGCGCTTCGCAATACCTACCCCGGTACGTTTCTCTCACAGCCTTTCCGTGTCCTCTTGTTGCGGGCATGCTCTTAAAAAGTATTGCCACCCCCAGCGACGTAATTGAATTCGACGTCGCTCCTTTATTGCGCTTTCGTCGCTTCGCGCTTCGATGATCTTGAAGAGCAACGAAATGCTGACACCGAGGAAACGATCGACGGTTCGCGTTACAATGTCTACTACAATCGTTATGAAATATGCAGACCGGTGTGTGTCTCCATACGAGATACATAGTTATCGTTATTCCATGTGTTCTGCGAGTATCTACACAGGAAGAATTCGTTTCGATGTACGATAATGGAAAATGGAAATATAAGAAAGGAGGAAAGAAAGAAATAAGAAGGAGAAGAAAAAGAAGAAGATCGGTTGCTCCTGTCAGGCTCGTTTGCCTTTTCAGCGAGTCAGTTGTCTCGCGAAACGAGTGGAGGGTAACCCGGGAAGAAGGGCGCGCCGGGCTCTAAAATAATTAAACCGGCGCAAGTTTTTACGACAAGGTGTTCATTACGGTGGGTAATTAAGACGCCCCTTAACTAGACCCGCTAACCACCCCTGGGGGTGGTAAACCAACTTCTCAGTCGGTACCGTGGGGAGATCGCACTGCCTTGAGAGGCGGCACCAACGACGCTGGTGGCAAGTAACGTCTATGGTGTCGACGGTGGTGGTGATGGCGGCGATGGTGGTGGTGGTAGTGAAAGGTGAAAACTCTTGGGATGGCGGAAAACTTTCCTCGTTTTTATAAACGGACCGACTATTATCGCCGATTATGTTCGAGAAGGGTTCCCTTTGGAGCTTAATCGCGTATCGTTTTAATCCGTTTCTCCATAGCGCTTATGCAGACACAAATATCCGATATTATCATAAGTTTCCGATAACCCAATTAATCCGTTAAAGTCGCGGACCCGAACGAACGGCACCGCACCGCTAAACAGCTCACTTTGTTCGCGCGTACACTTTGAATCGCGTGTGTTATAACGCGAAGATCCAAAAGAGCAACTAAGTCCTTTCTAAGCCACGTCTTGCCTATGGAATTACCCTGGCCCTGTGCCCGCATTAATAAGTGACCGTCCTCGGCAAACAGAGCTAGTGATCCCCTGATTTTAGGACGAGAACCGGGACTCTCGGATTTGGCCGTATTAGCAGCCGGCTTTCGAAATAGATTTGGCTGCTCTGATATTCCTCATCTTTCTCTCCCCTTTTTTTTCCTTCTTAACAGCAGCGTTGATTAATTTATAGATTATAAGGCACGGTACGAACTAGGTAGCTAAAACAAACGCAGTTTGGGAGCACAAATCTTGGAAGGGCGAGTCTCGGACAGATCTTGATATATATATCGAAAACAGTGGCGTGCGTCCAGCAGCAGCGTCTGCGGCGGGTGGAAGGAGGTGGGAAGAAGGGAAGAGGGCGAAGAGTCCTGGGTAGATCGGTGGTAGGCACGATGCACAGGGCCGTACGTTCGAGGGGTACCATAACTCATTCCCAGGGGCCACCGTCGGTGATGTACGGCGGTTGTGGGACAGCTCGGAGTATGGGCTATACACAGTGCGAGGGGGTAGATCAGCTCTTAATAAGCCAAAGTGCACGAGAGCGGTGTACGAAAGAGAGATATTCTCTGGAGAGAGAGAGAGAGAGAGAGAGAGAGAGAGACGGAGAGTATAGAATCCTCGAGAAAGGATATCTCCTTTCGCGCATTAATATTATTATTTGTAAGGATTACGCGTTCTTGTAGAATCTTTCGAAATTTCTCTTCTTTTCGAACGAAGTAGTCGCGAGATTCGAGTAAACTCAGCAGGAGCGGGTTTGAGAGAGAAAATTCCAGCTGGAAGAATTATGACTCTTCGAGGTGAATGGTGGCGCTCGGCTGCGTGTCTCCAAGTTCCCGAAGAGACTTCGTTCTTTTTGTATCCGGTGTAAAAAGAGGAAGTACGAGGGACAGAAAGAAGGGTGGTGGATAGGTAGGTGTCGGTAAGGGGGTGGGCCGAGGGAGAGCGCGGAGAACGAACGAAAGAGAGAAGAGAATGAGCTCGAGAATATCCTCCAGCCTCGTTTAAAAATGATAAATGCGCAGCTGGCTATATGACTGAGAAAAATAACGCCAAGGGGGTGGCGGAGACACGAAGAGAGAAAGTCTCGTCGATCGAGGGCTCGAGGAATCGAAAAACTAATATCCGCCCCCGGAGGCCGTTTGTTTCGTATTGTTTCGGACGCCCGGCTCCCTGGCGGTTGTCTTTGGCGTGATTGAGTGTCGCCATTTTTCATCAGTTCGAAGCTTTCTTTTTCGCAGCTCCGCAGCACCTTTTCACTCGCGATCAGTGTACCCAGGATTGGCTAACGATGGAAAATAGAATGAGCGCGGAGAATAGAAACTACTCTTCGATTGGGAAGCGAGATCGACTTTTCGATAGCCAACACCACGTATGCTCCCTCGCTTCGAACAATAATTTTACTTGTTTTCGCGAAGCACATTTTCTCGAAACGCAAAGTGAAAGACGTGCTTCGGGGATAAGAAGATTGGATAACTAGTTGAACGGCGAGCGGGTGCATAAGCGCGATAGATCCTTCCTTTCCAAGGGAGCTAATGACAATTTAAATGCATGGAATTAAGGCACTGCGAGTCTTCGCATCGTTCGTCGCATAAAATTCGCGACGTTGTACCCGCGTGGCTCGTTCCCTTCCTCCCTGCGAGTCAATTGCGTTCGACCAATCAGAAATTCACGCTCTCTTAACCACGAAGGGGTGCATCGGGTAAATAACTATACCGATATAATTTACCACGTCTCGTAGTTCTTTTTATCGAGAGACAATCCACTTGTTACCTTGTGCAAACTAATTTCTCGTCTGTCAACGAAATCAACGGTAGGTACGACTGAAAAAAATTCACCCGATAGATTCGAGGTAATAATGTCTGAAAGTCAGGGTTCTCCCTTTCCGGTAAGTCTTTAATTCGTCGAAATCGGGCAAGTCGATTGGCCAAAGACCATGCAACGAGGGGTGGGAGATAAAACGGGAAGCGGCAGCCGTGTAACCGAATTTAGCGATTTTTAATTCCCAGGATTCGGCGGACCGAGCCAATACTACGAGGGGTGCTTCACCCTAAATCGCTAATAAGGCTTCACAAACCTCTGTACATCCCGTCGACAGGGATTTTCGTATTTGGTTCTCATCCCGTTTACATGGTAGGAAAATCGATTATTCGACGACGCGTTTTACTTCCTCCCGATATTATACGATATCGTAGAAGATATCGATTAAGCATCGATCGTATCAATTTTATTTTCCTTATAAATATTTATACTCGATGTCCTATAAATTCTTATATAACACGGACATTATAAAATCACGTCGATGGATATTGCATACGAGTGAACTGAAACAAAGAACGTATCGGAAAGAGGTCAATGTTAATAATTTATTGATGAAAAAGATAAAAAAAAGAGATCGAGGTATGAACCGTTGGGTAACCGCCACGCATCAATATCCAGTGAATGCGAGAGGGGTTGAGAACCGTTGCGTATTGATGCTCGATCACGCAGCCCCCGGAGGTTTAATTAAATACAACTCCCGCCTCCTACGCTCCACCACCGAGGTCCGATAAAGCGAGAGATATTTTTCACGGAAATCACGGTCGTGAGACGGGAACTCATACGCGCTATCGCGTCTATCCGCGAAAGTAAAATTTCGAATGGCCACGCGACCGAGAATTATGGAAAGGGAAAATGGTTCGGGGTCCTCGGTCTCTGTCTGCCTCGAAAAGTGGGAGCCGTGCTTCGTAGTAGTTCCTCGTAATCCTCGGAGGAATATATATCGTTCTATTTAAATTGGCGGTAGGAAATAAAAGGGAGAGACGAAATAAGAGAGAAAGAGAGAGGGAGATAGAAAATCTCATAAGATGAAACGAGATTGTAGACTTCCGATTTAGTAGCTTTCTGTCGCCAAATATCCCGCAGGGCTAATATCCTTGTAAAAGAATACTTTCCTTTCGTCTTGGAGATATCGACAATGAAAACGGCTGTACAATTATGCTGGATATTAATTCCTTTGAATTAAAGTAATATCTAACCGATAACGGACATCCATATTAGATCGATCGGTTCGCGATAGACGATCCTATCGTACCTATCGGTTTATGACGTTGGTAGCAATGTTAGTAGGGATATGACAGGCGCGCATGGCACGGAGTTTGCAACACCCCCCGCGTCAAGAATTCGCGTAGACCCGATGGGGGACCATAATTAACCGAATACCAATACTCGCCCAACTCCATCTGCGACATACGCGATCCACCATGCGCGTAATTCTCTACGCACCTGTTCTCGCGTGAAGTGCGAAACCAGGATACGCGCGTACTCGACGTGCAATGACGAAAGAATAAAAATATTTATTGCGACAGCATGATATCACGTTAAATAAAAATATTAACGTAGAGGCTGAGAACACAGTCGATAATTTTGATATATATATATTTCATACTTCTTGTTTTTCCTCTTTCATCCTTGGAAATACGAAAGGAATAGAGCAAAAAGAGGACGAAGGAGATGGTACTGGAAGAAAAGATAGATACTGATTAAAAATTCTCTTTCACGGTATACTCTGTCGTGTAGGTAACATCGAGAGAAGAAGAAGAAAAAAGAACAGGCTAAAGAAAAAGAGAGAGAGAGAGAGAGAGTTGGAGAGAGAGAGAGTTGGAGAGAGAGAGAGAGAGGATCGTTATGTACGTCCCTCCATGTAACATCTGCTATTCTACAAAAAGAGGCGAGGAAATAAGGAGGAAGAAGAAGAGGAGAGAAGAGGACTCCTCCGTGGTAGACAGATAAAGAGAGAATGAGAAAGCGAGAGAAAGAGATGCCCCTCTCTCCGAAGTCCGACCTCCCTCAAGGAGAGAATCCAACCCCCACTCCTGTCAGCACGCGAGGAAGAGCGAGAGAGAAACCCCCGCCCCTTTACGGGTCTGCCGGTGGTGGCGGCGGTGTCGTATCTTGGCCTCCGTGGCGCGCCGCTCTATCGACGTACAGCCGCGGCCTCTTCCTCACCTTCTCCCGTTTCGTCGTCTCTCCTTTCCTCTCGCTCCCACTCACCTATCTCTCTCTCTCTCTATATGTGTATATATATATACATACATATGTATACATACACGTGCATGTGTGTGTATGTACATCTTTCTCTGCTTCCTTCCCTCGCTCTGTACTCTCATCTTCTCTCTCTCTCTCTTACACACGTACACGATATTCCTCCGTAACTCGCGATTGCCGAGATAGCGGGGATATAGTTCGAAGGACCTCGGCTGGTACTCTTGGAAAAGACAGACAGAGACAGAGAGCAAGAGAGAGAGGCAGAGGGAGGTGGGAAAGGGACGGATCAACGCGAGAGTGCGTTATTGAGATGTCTGTTGGAGAATTAGCCTCTTCCAGTCGTACTATCGTATATTAACAGTTTCCATAATATGTCTCTAGTGACTTTACTTGGCTAGAATGTCTACGAGATTTTCATGATTTATTTCATAAATTTATGTTGGAACATTAGCGTAGAGAAAAAAAGAAAGTGAAAAATATGTGGTACATTTTTCTCGTTGTGACTTTCTTTTCGAAAAAATAACGAACAAAGTTTGTTTTATATCTATCACTTATTATTTCATCTAGAATCACTCCTTCTCCCATTGCATCACTCGTCCTGTATCATTCTGTATATATGCATACATATGTACATAGCTACTAGATCGGAAAAGCGTGAAGATCAGGAGCACCGGTCAGGTACCTAGTACTCGCGGTGTACTTGGGGAATACGCGTGGTCCTAAATCAGGGTTGATATGCTCGAAACAATTCGACCCCTCGGAGGATGGTGTCCAGCTACACAGAGGCGCTGGCCTGGGTATAGCACGGAAGAAGATTTAATTAAGCCGGGACCGATTTATCTCCCTGACAGCTAACCCCCGCCATCCTTTCCACCCGTCTCTTCCTCCTCTTTCGAATCCTCGGCCCCTCAAACCCTACGACACGTTTCTAGGCGCCTGGACTCGCCGAAGGGCGAAACCCTTTCGGGTGTTCGAGAAAGCGACTCCGTAGGTGTTTCCGTTCTACCCGCATTCCCTTTTATCGATACCTTCTAACCAGTCCGGGGAATCAAATTAAAGCGCGCGCGATAAATACGTTCGCTTCGAACGCTCAGCATCTCGATTTCTGTATTTTTCTTTTTCTTCTTCTTCTTCTTCTTTCTACTCCTCCTTTTTCTACATCGATTCGAGGCACCGATTTTATCCCGGAAGACACGGTAAACGCGTACAGGGTTGGTAAGGTAAAGCGAGAGAGAATATTTCATCGACGATCGATGATCTCTAACCAGCGGTGGGCGCTCGTATGATGCTCTCTTCTCGGTTCACTCTTCCGCCTCTCGAGGGACCGCCGGCACCCTCCTGCAATTATTAATTAACGCTCCCCTCTCAAGGCATTAACGCGGCTAAGAGCAGCGCCCTTCGCGTCTCCGCCACCCTCGCAGCTTCCTCAAACCCCTTGCCACCGGCTCAAAGCGCCATGAAGTAACGATACACCTTTCTCGGAGAGCGACTCGCTTGAAACGGAGAGAAAGCGAGAGAAGAAGAGAGAGAGAGAGAGAGACGAAGAGAAATGTCGATCTACTCAACTTTACTCCATGTAATAAGAAAGCAGGAAAGCACTTTCTTTTTTATTATAAATCATCTAGCAAAGTGATCAAGAAAATAATCGATGGTATCGACCTCTCGCCAGGTTCATCGCTCGTTGGCCCAGTTAGCGGATGCTAAAAGGAAGCTCGTAACGAGTGCGATATTCGCCTTACGGTGAATGCGAAGGTGTAGAAAGCTCGCGAAGCGGAGACAAAGAGCACGCATAACGTATCCTTGCGACGCAGGACACAATCCTGCCTATATACATACATACACCGTCGGCTTCTACCGGCTCCTGGTGGTCCGCGTAGCAGGATAAGGATTTATAGTTTAATATCTCGGGCGGCCGGGTCGCTGTCACATTTTCAACCCCCGAGAGAAACTATACGTACGACGACGACGACGACGACGACGACGTTGCTACCACCAGGACCACCCTCATCCCCCTCCCCCTCTTAACAGCCATGCCTTGCCTTGCCTTTCGTCCGCCTATTCAACGTAAAGCGCTTCCTCCTAGTTCTCGGGACATCGTACCCGACTCCTGCGTATTCGATGCGAGGACGATCACCGTTCCAGGATTCCGAGGAAGATTTGTTTCGATTTGATGGGGCCGTTTAAACGTGTAGATACGCTCGTTAGATTGGAAACGCGTGCCCGGATCGATGTTAAAGTCCCCGATCCAGAGACGTAGGAAAGAGAAAGAAAAAAGGGAGAACGAAGTAGGTGATGTGTGTGTGTGTGTGTGTACGTGTGTGCGCGCATAAAAATAAAAGACGAGGAGATATTTTATTGGAAAGTCCGCGAGACATAAAGCTCTTGCCCCTCGCGTAAATGGCCACGAGTCTACGATTGCATTGTTACCAAAAACCTGATACAGCTATGGTTTAATAAGAATTAAAAAAAAAACAACAATAATGTTCTTTGAGATAAATTTTTAGTTTCTATCGCGTGGATCGAGCGAAATAAGTACACGACTAAAAATAAGTTTTCTCTCTCTCCAATTATATTTGAGGGGCTTTCGCAGTAAGCGAAAGAACTTTCCTGCCTCGTGGATATTTTCATTTTAATCCATACTGCTATGTACCCTTTCGATTTCTCTCTCTGTCTCTCTCGCCCCTCTCTTTTACTCTCTCTCTCTCTCTCTCTCTCTCTCTTTCTCTCTCTTCATTGGCCAAATCTCTTGCAGTACACGCACGTCATTAGAACAAGTTCGGACTATCGATAGCAGCTAGCGGCTGCCGCTGGACGCTGGCTCGTGTTCACCGAACAAAAATCCCATTTTATTTTTTCTGTTTCTTTTTTTTATATTATACGATCTACCTCCGGGAAGTACTAATGATCTCATCTTCAAAAAAAAAAGCGATATCGCGATAAAACCTCCATAACCTTTTTCTCAAAATATTAAAAACTAGAAAAGTGGAAAGACAAAGTTTAAGAGTAAACCGAGATAAAGTAGCGGCGCACTGGGTATCTTCATTTTAGAGTGACGTAAGTTTCTTGGATGCCTTTTTGCAGTTCCCGTACACAGAAGCTGAAACATTTAGACGCCGGATGCGAAGCGCCTCCCGGCGATATAATCTTCCCGGAAGTCTCTAAGATTCACAAGAGTACTGGCGGATCGGCAGGTCGCTAGGTAGGGTCGCCGCCGCCGCCGCCGCCTGCGGATATTAAAGGAAATGGCGGTATGATTAGTCGAATACGTGCGCTGGTTTCGTTTTAAGGAATCGAAACCGGCCCTGAAGCGAAGTTTCTGCAGGAAACTTTGACGCGTCCTTCCAGTTTTCCGAACGATGGACCACATTTCATTTTGAACGCAACACTCTGTATAGATTAGAAGATAAAAGTTATCCGACGATAGATTAGAAGATAAAAGTTATCCGATAGCATCGTTAACGAGAGGAGGGATGGTGGCAGAATAGTCGAAAAATCGCCGACATCGTAATCCCGTGCATTGTCGCGACCACAAATGACCAGCGGCCGGCTGTTGAACTGCCCGAGTCCTCGTGTTTTCGGAGGCCGTTTGCTTGATTTAAGGGCTCGAAGACTATGTAGAGTACCTACGGACAATCCTTTCTTCCGTAACGTTACGTGTTACATGAAAGATAGAGTGGGCCATTTATTTTCATCCAGCAAATATATTAAAATTCCGCCTACCTCGAAGCGAAAGCCGTTCTCTCTCTTTCGTAGTAATATTTCCACGATCGAGTATCTTATAGACCGACCGAGAAAGTTACAAAGTCGGAGCTCAGAGCACGGAGAGACAGTGAACGCAATTAAAACGTATGCACAAGTCGAGGGAAACTGGTTCGCAGTGCAAACATTCGGGTTATTTACATACGAGTGAGTGCGAGCTCTCTTCTCTCTCTCCCTCTTTCTCTCTCTTTTGCTCTTACGGTTTGTCTTATAATATTAATAAGGGTAGTTTCCGGCTTGGCGTGCCGCGGATTCGGGGAAGGGCTCTGCTGGCTCTGGCAAGAGCTATGCTCGCAATGTCCGGCAAGGGTGGTATGTTGTAGATAGTCCTTCGCGCTGGTCCCCCGAAGGGATGAAGTCTGGACCTTGTTAGAACGAGAATGCTAATTTATTAGGGCGTCCTGGGGAATGGGATGGTACAGATGCTACGATTTTCGGATTCTTCGTGGAGATGGATGTTCGGAGAAAAGAAAGAGCAAAAGAGAAACTGCTAGGATTCGGAAGCATTATGCTATATGTGAAAAACGTATGGGTGGTAATGTCACCGCCAACAAAAGGATCGGGTTGATCCTAGTAAAGTTCGATAGGAGAACAGCTCGGTGAAGGAAACTTGCAAGGCGCATCTTATCCAGCACGCTAAGGAGCGCGAAGACGAACAGAGAGACGAAGGAGGTGGCTGGGTGGTAGGAGAGAGAGAGAGAGAGAGAGAAAGAGAGAGAGAGAGAGAGCAGGAGATAGGAGTGAGAGGAGGAGAAGGTGGAATGTGGGAGGTGGGTGAGAGCGTAGGAGGTGGAGGCTCGGTGTGTTGTAGCCGAGTGGGTACCACCAGAGGTGGGTCTGGTTGGCCGCGGCGTCGGCGTCGGCGGCGTCGGCGGCGGCGGCGGCGGCTGTCTTGGACAAAATCAATACTGTGGCCACCCATCCCTCGGCACCCCTTGCCTCATCCCTAACTCCCTCCTCGCGCTCTCACCCACCTAAGGTTGCGGAGCAAGTCGGAGGAGGACGAGGCGGCGGAGGTGGCGGACGTGGCCTGGCGCGGGGAGGATGGCTGCAGATGCCGCGTAATTACCACCCTCAAGACACGTGTGGCGCTCGCGCATCCCCCGACACAGCCCCGCAACACCGACCATCCCGCAACACACCGACCCCCGTAACACCAGCCACGCAACTCAGACGCAACGTTGCATCGTGCCCGATCCCGATCCCGAACCCGGTCCTAGATTATCGTTTTCCTTCCTTTCTTCCTTCCTTCTACCACCTCTCTCTTCTTCTTCCTACTCCTATCCAAGGATATCTCTTTATTAAAAGTATAACTCCCGATATCCTCCTCATCAGTGTCAGATTCCTCTTATCCCTTTTTCTTTGCAGGCTGCTGCACCGACTAACGGTGGCTCGTATCCAGCCCGCGACGAGATCGTGTTCCTCTATTCTTCCTACTTTTCTTTTTCTTCCGCCGCCTTCCTCTTTCCTATTCCAGCCTGTGTTCGTTCGGTCGATCGCTTCGGCTTTACGTGCAAGTTCTTTCTTCGCGAAAAACTCTCTCTCTCTCTCTCTCTCTCTGTAACGAGAACTTTTCCAACTTTCTAGATTATCACGTTGCGCCCGGTTGATTATAAGGGAGACGAGTTTGGTTAGCTATCCGAGATACCAAAGTATCAAAGTTAGACTATATATAGCCATTTATCGTCGAGCTCGGAAAAAATGGTACATCCCTTCGACGCATGTGTATGTAAGTGTTTCGGTATGCGTGTGTGCTCTTATGATTCGAAACGTCTCACCCTTGGCCAAAGTAACGATAGTTGAGAAACTTGAGGACGCCCGGACGACGACGGGGCAGCGTGAGATCCGCGGCATCTGGCTGGTAGTTAAAATGCATGTAGTCCTCTGTGAGAGTCCCGTATTCAAATACAGGATCAGTCCTTCTTCGGCCTCTCCGTAACTGATCCCGATCCCGATCTCGAACCCTGCTGCCTTCAGCCTCGGGAGAAGAACTTTTCTTCTTGTTGCCGAGGGTTTCAGGATTCTCTCTCTCTCTTTCTCTCTCTCTTTCTGTTCTGACGTTGGACTCAAATTTTCTCACATGCGTTTCTCGGCCAACTGATTTCACCACCCCGCAGAAACTTCAGTTTTATATCACCCTTGTCCAGACTTCGTATACCTTTTCAAAAAAACTCCACACTTCTGTGTTGCGTCTGGAAAGAAGGTGAATTATTGAGAGCACAGAAGCGGGTATAATTTTCGGACGATTCGATGAAAAAGAGAAAAGGAGAAAGTCCGAAGCAGAGGAAACATCGAAAAGTTTCGGCATAATGGTCAAAAGGGGGAGAACGAACGAAGCGTTCACGCCGGAACGTTTTTATCGCCGATCCCGAGTTCGTACTCTCCGGACTCTTCGACTCTCCCTTCGGCCACTGCCATTCGATATTGTATTCATAGCCAGTGCTAAGAGACAGAGCTATCGGAGTGATTCACGGTCGCGGAACCGGCAGAATTCATATTAGGAGAAAAATATCGTAGTCTTATTCTCTTCGCTCTATTCTAACCCTCGTTCACAATTCTGAAAAAATTCGCCTCGATAAAAATAGAGCGAACGTTTATTTTTTACCGCTACGGGGATGTGAAACTACTACTTACGCGTTATCCTAAACGCAAATTGAGTGGTTATCACTAAGACATCGTTCCAGTTCTTTGAATTGTTTGCTTTTTTTACAAGGTCTTTCTTCCAAAAATTGAAGTCCAGTGTGAGATCAAATCGTGAAGGATGACTCGTATTTCGAGTGACATCGAGCAGCCGTGTTATGCCGCGATCCGTGAAAAGAGTAAAGAGGATCACGCGAAGCGGGACAAAGGAGTAGCTCGCTCGCTGCTCCGCGCATGTATCCAGCTTAGCCGAAACCGCAGTTTAAGGAGCTTTGGCTTTTGTTTAATCCCGAGTGAGTAAAAATGAGACGAAAGACGAGGTATTCAACGCGGGGTACATCCAAACCTGCTCCGGTCACCCCGAGTTTCTGATTCGCAGCAAAATCCCTTTCTGGAGCAGTGACGTCTCGAGAGCTCGCGAGAAGGGTCAACACGCGAAAAACGAGATCTCGGGCAGGACTTCGAAAGAAGGAAAAGTGTTTTTACTTCGGGTTATCTAGAAAACGTTAGAGATTCATCGACGTTAACGATAGAGATCAGAAATGGCATCGAACGAGGGAAAGACTAGTCTTGGAATATGGGTGCATACCGCGATGACGGTTTGTATCGCGTTTTCTCCTCAATTACGTCAATCCACTCACGACCCCCCACGTAACGGAGCGTCGTACTCGAATCGAAGCCCTCCGCTCGGTCCTTAATCGGTCAAGTGATCGTAGACCCCGGCCGATAACCGAGTCCAGCCTCGTCCCAGTCGGAAAGCGAGAGGAGAGAATCGGTTGGAGAAGCTGGAGAAGGCGGAGCGGAGATAGAACGAGTCCGAGAGAGAGAGAGTGGGAGAAAGAGAGACAGAGAGGTCAGGAGAAATGGCTAATTCCGGATATTTATGTAGGGGGTAAAGTAGGGGTTGTTACGGGCCTCGAGATCGCCGCTATAACCCTGGAGAGCCAGAAGCGACCAACTGACCAGAAAATTAACCCTCCAGTCGATCCGATAGAGCCGGACCAGCGGAACCGGATGAATCCTTCCTTCCTTGGCTCTCGCCTCGCGCGAGAGAGACCACCCGTACACAGACACTCTCTCTCCCTCTGCCGACCTTTTTCCACTGCGCATGAATCCACGTCGGATTAGTTTCTATCCTGGATCCATCTCCTATTAGATGTACATATGTACAATGTACTGCGATCGCGAGTTATATCGCGAGTCTCCTGTACACCACTCTGCTGCTATTCTTGACGAGACTACGCGCTAACAACTCGGTATTAAGAGATTACAACGAAATCGTTTTCTTTTCAGTCCTTTTAGAATCCCTTCACCGGGGCCTTATCTTATTAATCAGAATTCACGCTCGCCCGAAGAGACTCGCGGAACGACGCTACGAGCAGAAGCGTGTCGGGCTCGTTCCACCAATACCAACGCGGCTGGCAGCAACCCCCAATAAAAGTCAACAAAAGACTAACGATTCATCCGGCTAATGGAAAAGTCCGAAAACAGAAGCGCAGCCACGCCAGTTCTCTCTCTCTCTCTCTCTCTTTCTCTCTCTCTCTCTCTCTTGTTTAGCCCCGCCGGGTTACCTACCGCTCATAATTAAGCAGACTTTTAGCAGATTAGATCCGCAATTTCACCCACGCCACGAATCTCGCTTCTCGTAGCTTTACCGTCACGACGACTCGCGTCTCGTGTTCTTTTTTTCAAGGACGTTACGAGAAAGTAAGTTTCCGGGACGCCTCGGACGTCATTCGCGCGAGTTTGCTCCTCGGTTGTCAAGGATGTCGCTTTTATTTGAGAGAAGAAAGTCGATGAAAAAATTGTAAAATCTATCCTTTTTTTCTTTATCCGAAACCATCGTGAAATAGCACAACCCCTTCGCTCGTTCGGGTAAGTCGTCGAATCGGGATTAGTCGTACTTAAGCCGTTCGATGCTCATGGAAAGGAAAGCGGTGGAGGGAAAAAATCCTTTGCACCCTCTTAATCTGTCCTCGAGTTTCTCAGGGTAGCAGCGTAAGCCCCTTGTCGGCATATTGCGACGATTCGCGGCTATAAAAACTCGCGCTTCGGAGGAGATACGGACTCGGGATGTGAGCGAAAGAGAAAGAGAGAATGGGATGAGGGAGAGAGTGAGTGACTGAGTGTGAGAGAGAGAGAGAGAAGAACGAAAGGGGTTGTCGGATTGCCCGAGTGACAAATGGTTCGGAATAATACCACCCAGCCGAACGCCCGGCAGCCAACATCCAACATCCGGCGCTGGTTCCCCTCAGCTTCCCCTCGGCGTCACCTCCCCAGGCTCGACTTCGAAGGATCCTCACCGACGGGGTGGCTGCGACAATATCGTTAAACGCTCGTCTTTGTTTTCGTTTCGCGGCAGTCGCGGTGCATTCGAGGTCGTAACGCTTTAAAGGAGCCCCTCCAGGTTCTGATGGCGATCAAGGGATTTCGTTCGGGTCTGAAATTTTAGTTCAGTTTTTATTTCATACTTGCATTTAACATATTTATATATATATATATATATATATATATATATATACAAACATCGTTTCTTAATTATATAACTTGCAAGTATCGCTGTAGCACAATTATTTAGAAATAACAAAAAAAAGCAAATGATCGAAGGTGGCAAAGTCGATAAACACCTGTTAAGATCGATCCAAAAATCATGTCTATGACGACGCACTGACCTTTTTCCCGATATTATCCAGATTTCGTTTCGGAAGATAGCAGGGTGACGCTGTACTTCCAGATATAGATCCAGATTCGGTGGGCGAGGATGAAGAAGAGGGGTTCGAGAAAACGGAGGACACAAAGCTACTTTAAATAAAGGAGCGCTCCATCCATTGAACCCATTGTCGACCTCTGACGTTGACTGAGCGAACGGCAGGTCCGCCGAATCCATCATCTCCATAGAAAAGCTTAATTATTTTCTGATGAAAGAAATCCCCTCGACTCGTGAATTGCTCCTTTTTTCCTACTCCTACTCCTCCTCTTCATTCTTCTTCCGCTCCTCTCATAGTCATTGTCGTATCCTTTCTCGGACGGTACACGAAGATTGGAAGGAGAATCTTTGAATCGAGAAGTAGTAGTTCGAAAGTTGCTTCGCTACTCCTTCGCAGCGTCGCAACAATTTTTCTTGATCGTGACGAAGAGAGTGGAGATTCGTCTCCTCGAATCTACGATTTTTTTCTTCGATAGTACGCTCGATGCAGGAACGTAGCTTTGAAGATGGAAAACGGAGTTGAGATGAAAGAGCTCGCTCCTCTTTTCCGATGACATCCAAACGTGGCCTTTTTAACCGTGCGACTCACCCTCCGAATCTACCCCCCCCCTCCCACCACGTCCCTCTTCGAATACGACTCTCTCGTCCGTCCCTCCACTAGGAGGAAGAGCCACGAGCAATCAGGCCGAACCATGCACCCAAAACTTATCCTTGCCGGCAAACAAATGGCGCTTGAAACAAACGAAAGACGACAACGACGGTTTGTCTTTTCTCCGTGCCGGCACGCATGGAATTCAACCACCCTCTTGTCTTCTCTTCTTCGCGAGAGAGAGAGAGAGAGAGAGAGAATAAGAACCACGAAAAAGGCGGCGGGTGGGGAAGAAAAAAATATCACTGCTGGATTTTTGTGTCGGTTAGCCAAACGCTTCGGTTTAATGGTTCGTAAGCCTTCGAAGGGACGCGATCGAGGTGACTGCGACACTGCGAAGCGTGAAAATGAATCTTTGAAGTGCACGGATTTTTAAGAAAGGGGGTTAGATTCATTCACGTTTAAAATATAACGTTTGGTATGTGTTGTTTACTAATTTAATGATCTTAGTTTAATTATATTTGAAGCATACTATTCCATTCTAAAAAAAAAATGAAACGATCGAAATCTTAATCGTCGCGTATTCGAAAAAGTAAAAAAAGAAACGAGCAGAACGTTTTACTTCCCTCCTCCGTGCCTTTCAATACGTTAATGTCAGTCGAACGTTACGAGTCTTTGTCTCTGCTTCCCTCCGATGTTAAGGAGTGCAAAGGGGTTTTCGCCACCACCACTCAAGCCGCCCCGTACTCGAGGATGAAGCTTTATTTAGCAGATGATATTTACGACTTCCAATCCCCGCAAGACCCTTCCAACTTTTATATTGTCTTTGGCAGAGTTACGCTTTTGGCGTCGAATGCCGCGACTTTTGGTATACCTCACCCCCTCTAACCCCCTTACAATTTTCCTCATTCAACCATCCGTTTCACCATCGACTTGCCTCGAGCTTCGATTTCATCCTTTCCCCAGGAAGAAGAAGATCATCCTCCGAGAAGATCTGGAAAACGCGCCTAAATGGAATTAAGGTCGTTCGCCTGTTCTCGCGATAACATTTGAATTGTCATTCTACGTTATTCGTGGGAGTCCTCGATACTTTTCCATTCTTCTTTTATTTTCTCTTCGATTCGAGGGATACAATTTTTCGAAGATTCTCTCGCATTGCATGTAGACAGAAGTTCGAAGAATCGCGATTCATCTGCTTTGTCGTCGAAACGCCCCCGTCCGTTGAATATGAAGAAGAAGCAAACATCGAAGATAAACGTAATAAAATAGCCGGAGGAAAAAATCGTCAGCTTGAAACGATACCGGCGAGACGAACTTTCAAACGTCGTCGAAGGTTATTCGTCGTGCGATAAAAAATTGCGATCGGACATCGGTAAAAGCAAGAAAGCAAGGGTATACCATTTTTCATCCGACTAACCGAATTTGTCGAACACACGGAGCTACGGGTTGGGGTTGGATCTAATTTCGGGGCCATTCCGATGTATACGAGCGGCTACCCTCGCACGACCGATAGTCGTGAACTATCATTTGTTCGAATTACACCGAGCCGACCCTCGACCTTTGTATCGGCGATCGTTTGTTACAATGAGTTCGAACGTGGCTTTTAATGATATCACGATGGCCACACCCGTGGCTATTCCGAAAATATGTACTTGTACGCTACGAACGAGCTGTTAACCGAAAGTTGAGAGTAAGAACGTTAATAATAATAATCTACAGGAAAGAAGAGAAGGCATTTTCTTTTCGTTGGCTCGACTTCAAAGAAGCATCGACGGTTAGCAACGATCTCCGATCCTTTTGCCTCAGAAGTGAAACCCTTTCATCCTCGGGGGCCGCCATCAAGAGGTCCTCTCGGTCCCGGTGTCCGCTGATGGGCTTCGAGCTCGTCCTGATCCACTCGGAAGGAAGGAAGGGGCGCGACGATGAAAATTATACGTACATAAGAGGAGCGGAAGGTGAGAGACTGGTACGTTAAAGAAATTAGAGAGATAATTCCTCGGACGAATACCCAATTTACCCTTTCGTCCGTACCGAGCGCCCTGGCCTTATTATCTAAAGTGCTCGGCTGGCGAAGGGTAACAAAAAATAAAAATAACAGCCCTGACAGGAAGAGAGAGAGCGAGAGAGTGAGAGAAAGCGTCGGAGGGTCAAGAGGAGTGCTGCTACTACTGCTGCTACTGCTGCTGCTGCTGCTGCTGTTGGCGCGAGCATAGAAGGACAAAAAGTACCGAAGGATGCCTCCTACCTTTTTCTCCTCCTCTTTTCTCTTCTTCTTTCTCTTCTTCTTCCTTCTCCTCCTTCTCCTCTTCTTGCTCTTCCTCTTGCTCTTCCTCACCCTCCTACTTCTTCTCTGGCTCGCGGACTATTCGGAACTCGGTCTGGCGCACGACGGGACGTCGAGATGCCAGGAAAACTTTTTCGGCTCCTATAATTTATTTACGGCAGAGATATTTTCCTAGCTTCAACACCTACCTCTTTTCTCCTCTATCTCTCTCTCACTTTTTGTTTTTTTAGCCGAGCTTGGAAAAAGTCTTCCACTTTCGTGTAATCGCACTTTCTTCTCTCGCGTTTTCTAAGCTTTTACACGGTACAACTGTAATCGTATGACATCGAGTAAAAATGATCACTAATCAATCTTTAAGAAGTTCCCACGTTTCAATTTTAATTCGAGCGATAAAAAAATCCATCGATCGATACGATTCCTCTAGATTGCATTTTTTATACAACTTTTCGCAAAATAGTAAAATAAGTGCGAAAGAAGCAGTCTTTGTCGCTATTTTGAGAGATGAACACAGAGATACGAATACGTTCGATCAATGAATCACTTCGTACAGCGTGACGTTGACACGGTAGAAAGGGATACGAAAATCCAAAGCGAGAAAGAGAGAGAGAGAGAAGGAGAGGAAGAACAAAACAGAAAAGGGTGAGAGAGGACTCGTTGCAGAGGGGTTTGATGCACCCCTTTGGCATATATGGCAGCGGCAGCTCACCGGTTGCGGGTGTAGGATATGCAGGTGCGGGTGTATTAAAAAGCGGGGGTGGCTGCGGTCGCGTACCAATCACCCAACGGGGTGGAGGTGGTGGATGAGGAGGTCGAGGCAACCAGAGAGCGGTGCCTGCCAGGCGAAGCGCTACAGAGAGAGGGATCGTAGTACGGAGACGACGGTTTGTTCGACGAGAGGGAAAGAGAGAGAACATGACTGGACCACGCAACCCCGTGAAATTTTAATCGTATCGTCATTGGGGTAGTTTGTTGCGATAACCCGACCGGCTGGGGACGTGGACGGATTTGAAAAAAGTGTTGGGGACGGAAGAGAATCGAGTGAGCTAAAGAGAGAGAGAGAGAGAGAGAGAGAGAGAGAGATGGCGAAAAAGAGAGGGAGGAAGGGTGATGGGTCTCTTCTATTTTTAGGTAGAATCCACTCTCTCCTGGCTTTTTGTAGACCTCCTCTGCCGGCAAACACGTGGACGTGGTTGTCCTGCATAATGGATATAGTAGTAGTTTGCGAATAATGTACCTACCCTCCTCTTTCCTAAGTGGTTCACTACTTTCGGACCAAATTACATTCGCAGGCAGTTTCTTTTTCACGGAGATAAGATCATCCAGTCGTTACCAATGACAATGTAAATCGAAGTATAAGACACGACGTGTGTCGAGTAAATATATCAAACCGATAAATATAACGATAAAAAATTTTTGCAAAAGTAGTCGGAAGCGGGCAGACGATATCGCCGATCGAAAATGCATTTGATCGAACGGTGCAACGCGCCGAAAGGATATCTCGTATCTATTGCGGAAAGTGGTCGGCCGTACATCATACGCGTCGCACGTAAAACACAGACGAGAGGCGCTCGCTCGTCGACGGATACGCGTCTCTCGTCCACAGGCAGGAGATTCATATGCGGCGTGTCAGTATTATTGCTCATTTGATCCGACGTGCATCGGAAAATAATGTAGAAAATTGTTTTGCGGTCTTTTTATCTCGATTTCAGTGAATCGCGGGTGAGTTCTACGTAAAGTGAGAGAGAAAAAGAGAGAGAGAGAGAGAGAGAGAGAGAGAGTGCTGGACCAGGAGAGCCATTGTGTATCCCATCAATCACGCGGACCTTTTCACCGAACGGATATCGGGCCTGCCCGTTTTTGCGTGCGGTGCATCCCGCTCGATTGCAATCGCGGCGAATTATTGAATCCGCTGCATCTGCTTCGATCGTGCTCTCTCTCTTTCTCTCTCTCACACCCCGCAACCTCGAATTAGCTTTGGTTACGTTGCACACGTTGTCGAACCGATTCGTGAACTGTAATTCGTAATTTTTGAAAGATGCTGGCAAACATCATGTAACTTCGACAATTTCCCCTATCTCTATTTATCTCTTTTTTTTTTGTTAATATTGATACAACTACATTTTGTTAAGTCCTACTTACCTATAAGGAACATTGAACATCCACAGAAATCGATAATGATGTAATAGAAAAATAAGGGACGACATGGAACGGATGATATTACTTTATTTGATGACGTAGGTAAACAGTGAGTGTGTTCTCTTAAAGACAGCGTCGGACCGATGTCACGCGGACGTCGATAAAACGGCACGTTTCTGATACGCGCGAAGACTATAAATAATCGATCTATTTGTTTTCAATGATGCCTTTTTACCGCCTTAAACACTGGCAGAAGTGCACCGTAAAAATAAGCGAACCGTGCAGCGGAACGTGACCTCGGTCTCTTTCGCTCGGAATTCTGAAAGGGGCGTTAATATTTACAACGACACGAACATTCGCGATAACATCGTCCATATCGAGAAAATGAACTCCTTTTCCTTCTGACGAAGTAAAACTCTATTCTAGAATAATAATCGAGCATGAGTGATAAATCATAGTTGAAAATGGGACTCGGTCGAAGTGTGTCAGTAATATGACAAAAAAAAGGAATCCTCGTGTTTCTTATTCTTAAATAAAATTCGTGCAACTTCGAACAGTTCCGCAAGAACTGTCGATCGCGATTAGAACGACGAGAAGGATGATGCTTAATGACGTTACTCGAAAAATCTAACCTATGTTAATGATTGGACGTTACATATATTTACATGCTATATACGAACATAAACCCTGGTTAGTCCTCGAGTCATCGAATTGACCTCCACGATAAAGTCTTAAAAGTGTTTTCCCTAAATTTGTTTTCTTTTAATCGTTGATTCTCGATCGCAAGATGATTATTTACATTAACTTACGCCATATTTAAAATACTTGCAACTCGCGGTCATATTCTGCACTTTAAAAACGATGATATATCGAGATATCTTCTCGTTCTTCGTAGAAAGAGCATTCCTAGAATGAAAAATTCTTCATTGATGGAGTCGACGAACGATCGGACTCTCCGTCCGAGATTCCAATAATTTTTCTTGGAAAGAATTCATCGGCGAACCACCATAAACGATATCGATTGCACGTACTACCCTTTAATACGGTCTCCAGACGTGTCTGGGCTTGGGACTTCGCTCCCTTCGTGGTCTGATAGGCTCGATATTATCGTCCTTCTTCCTGATGGTCAAATCCTGACCTACGTTCTCTTTATCTTGGCCCTTCTTCGTGCTGAGGTCGACCGTACCCTCCAGACGAATTTTGACGGTGTAATCGTTACCGAGAGACACTTCGTGATCGTTTTGAATTTCGGTATCATTTAGATTTTCTAAACTAGGTCTGAGAAGAATCGGCGCGTCCCGAGAAGTCGCGTCCCTCGACGTGGTGTCCTCCAGGTCGCTTCTACTCGGCGAAACACGTGGTGAATCTTGTTCGAGAAAAGATTCCTCGCTAACGCGATCTCTCTTCCCATCCTGATCGTTCCTGTCGTCCACCTCGATACTTCCATCAGGACTGTCCATGCCCGATCTGTTCAAAGGATCCGGATCCTCGTGATCGTTTCGCCTATCTTCCTTCGAGCTACCTTCGGGACTATCACTGGTGCCTCTCAATTTTCGCAGCTCCTCGAGCCTCGCCTGATCCGGTCTCTGTAATCGTTGCTGAGCCATTCTGAGAGCAAGAGCGTGCCATTCCGGTTCCAAAATGTACTGCTGCGTGTGATAGAGCGGGTTGTAAAGCCAAGAGGATTGAGGTAAGAGCGGAGCGAATATCGAGCCGAAAATGGATCCCGTCGCTCCCAGCAGATGAAGACCTGTATGGATTGAGAAAGGAGAAATTAAAAACTTTGTTCTTCTTCGTTTCGACGTTCTTCGGAACGGTAGATATTAATTTAGAGTATACCTACCTTGGAAATGCGGGTGATGTCCCGAAGGACTTGGGGTCGTGGTGGCCGCTGATTCGGCCGGTGGTGTTGGCGCAGCTACGGAAGCTGTCGTTAATAAACCTGGTCCAGGATTTCCCGGAGAAGTTGTCGGTGGTACTTCTCTCACCGAGACACTGATAGGACCCAGATCGTTTCTCGACGAATCTTTGCGAAAAAGAAACGACAATTTAAGAATGTGAGTAAGCCTAAGGGTTGTCTAGTTCAATTGTAACGATTTTTACAGATACAGAGACGTATTCTTACCGGTGTTGGAACCAGGCAGTCTGGGAGACCTCTGCTCGATAGCATGGTGAAAGGGGTTGAAGGCTGAGCCACCGGCCGGCGGAGGATGTGCGTGCGCGTGGTGACCGGGTGGTGGCGGAAGACAATGCGGTGGTAAAGATCCTCGAGGTAACCCACCCCATCCTTGGCTCGCCCCTTGTTCCAGATTTATATGTTGTAGACCTACGAACGTGGACGATCTATCAAACTTTGTCGGGACATTTTTTTAACGGAAAATAATATAACGTGGGTCTGATCTAAGTTTGTACAAAGAGAATTTCATGTGGTTTTCTACTAGGCGCACGATCCAACGAGGAAAATTATTATTTTTTTGCCTAAAAGAACACGGACTCCTATCTACCATCCCATCTACTTTCATGGACAGACGATCATCGACTGGCAGTAGCTGGAGTTTGGAGAAATGCCTTCCCTTTGACGTAGCGCGGCCGCTTGACGTGGATGGACAGTTAAATTTTTCCGGCGGAAAATAGAAAAACGATTGCTCTCTCTCTCTCTCTCTCTTTCTCTTTCTCTTTCACTCTCACCGCGTGCTCTCTTTTCGATCGTGGCCGATATTGCGAAACCATACTGATATGTGTATGAATGCAATTAAAACTCATGACATCAAAAGTTGTTTGAGCGCGATACTTCAAAGACGAGGACGGTTCGTTAATTCGTAACGCTGAACTACGAAGCTACGTGGAATGTACTTAATATGGGAATTAATTACCAACTTCCGTTTACAACGGTGTATGCTGCGTACAAGTA
The DNA here is from genome assembly GCA_032403825.1 of Odynerus spinipes. Taxonomy (NCBI): domain Eukaryota; kingdom Metazoa; phylum Arthropoda; class Insecta; order Hymenoptera; family Vespidae; genus Odynerus; species Odynerus spinipes. The sequence goes on from JAIFRP010004357.1 coordinate 987,100, forward strand.
AAAACGGAACTCGTCGGCCTAAAGAAGCAGTCGTCATTTTTTTCATAAGAGAAAATCGCGATAACTTGCGGGGAATATAAAAATATTGAAACGCCAACCGAAGAAGAAAGAAAAGGAGGAAGAAGGAGAAGACGGAAAAAAGGAAGGAAAGCAGAGGTAAACCTCGCAGTCATCGACACAATATCGGTTTTTCGAAAGACCTTGATCAATAGCAGATTATGCCGTCATCTGTGCCAGGCAGTTTAAAAATTCCGTGAAAGCTCCGAAGCCACGGCGCGGCGCGGCGTTTCGGCGGGGGTTGTTCGGCGGGGTGTCAAAGAGGGGAAGGTGACGAGGAAGTGATGGTGGGGAGAGTCGTCCTTGGAGTGGCAGGTGGGCGTGACGAAAGGAGCTTGCGACGCATGCGATTGGTCGAGCTACCGTCCCCACCCTATAAACCGTTCCCACTGGTGGGGATAGAAAAAGCTCGGTAGGGGTCGAAGGGGTGATTTTTAAGCTCTCTTTAAGCCGAGCTTGCCAGAGAGGACACCACTATCTCGCGTTCTACCACACTGCCGTACCGCGCCGTGCGCACTGCACGGAGTAGTAGTCGACGGAGCTTGCGAGAGAGCTTGTAGCCTCGCTACTTTATGAGGGGATTAAGAAAACGATAAGAGCTCTGCCGCCACCGTGCACCGCGTTGGACGGCTCAGATTCTACTTTGCTTACTACTTTCTATTCCGCGCTTTAAATATCACGACACTTATCAAAATCAAAACTGTTTGCAGACTGACGCTACCTCAACTATTCGACCGTGTTCGTAAAACACGATGATTGGTCATTGAAAGTAAAAATACGTATATCAATTGAAAGTATCGAGAAAGCTTTGACTTGGCTCGACGAAACTCAATGGGTGGGAGTCCCAAGGCGATTCTAACATATTTTCAATTTAATAAACCCCCAAAATGCCTGGCACCCTTTCGACGTAACTCGTGTGCCAGGGGGAGAGAGAGAAAGAGAGAGAGAGAGAGAGAGAGCGAGAGTAGGGGGATGCTAGTGGCGGCGGGCGATAATTCCGAAAACAAATGAAGACTAATGAGGGGAGGGCTCTGTGAGGTCTCTCGCAGTGTGCGAGGGTAAGAAAGGTGTGGAGGGAGAGAAAGGGTTTTGAAAGGGTTCAAGGAGCGCTCCTACCCTTTAAGGGGTGAGAAATGTTAAGCTTAAACGTTACGGCTATAGGGTTAGTTGCCTTTGCGCGCGCCTACCGATGGGGAAGCCGCGCTTTAAGGGATGACGTATTATCGAGTAGCGTGTTCAAAATGTGTTCGGCACTGGTCGCGCCACTTTGGGATGCGGTAATGTTACGTCACGTGTAATCGTTCGCGGGCTTTCCGGCAGTTCATTATGTATCATTAATTTGCACTTTGGAAATCGATATCATTCAATCCATTTTCGGCGTCGTTCTCTTCAACCCATATTACAATAAAATAGCCTTTGGCTTTTTCGACAACAAAGGATATTGATCGTAACGTTATCCGGTTCATTGTTAACCAGGATATATATGATATTACCATCTTTTTCATTTGAAACCTTTATCACCGTTTATTTCGTGGAAAATTTAGGGAAGTCTCCATAAGATATGTAACTCGGTTTTAAGAAGGAGACCAAAGTAAAGACTAAAGCCGGTCGTTCCGGTCTTATAGTTAAGCCGTTAGCAGCCCGGCACCGGAGATACGTAATAAATTAATTCGCGTATTTTCCTGTTCTCCTTATCTATTCAAATCTATGCAAAACAGGCGTTAAAACGCCCTTCTTACTTCTAAGGCGTTAACCCTTGTGAAGCTCGTCTCTTCTCTTTCCATTCTCTCTCTCTTTTTCTTCTCTCTCTCTCTCTCTCTCTGTCTCTCTACTAGACTCTCGGTCCTCTTCTCCCGCGCTACCGTCGGTTAGATGTCTTTGCACACCCACCCTTTACGCCCGTTCTCATTATCGCGTCGCAGCAACCCCTAAAATGCCACCCTAGAAAGGTCTCTGGCACCGATCTGAGCTCTACCAACAGATATTTCCAGAAAGGACGAGAAAATTGCTCTCTCTCTCTCTCCCTCTCTCTCTCTCTCTCTCTATCTCTATCTCTGTCTTTCTTCTTCTTTCACGAGTTCCTCTTCTTTCTAATGACAAAGCAGATAAAGTGCATCCTCGTCAAATCGACTCTCGCTTGCATTACGCACTCGTTTCAATATATGTAGAGAGAAGAAGAAGAAATTCTTCCTCGCGCACTAGAAGCGAGAAATTTTAATCAAGTACGCGTAACGCGTAGTCGCACGTCGCCTAGGTAGGTACCTATCTCAACAGATTTTGTGAGACGAAGATGAGATAACTTTTGAGTCTTTAGGAGAGTTTCGATATCTATGGTAGCCGAGAAGGCGATAGAAGGACGACGAAGGTGAATAGCGGAGAGAAGTGTCATTAGTTACCGTCGCTTCCAGAGAAAGGACCCGGTCACCGGACCTGATTAAAAGACGGGATACCCCAGGAGGGATGGCCCTCCTAAGACCTCGTCGTGGGGGTGAAATGTGACGCGAATTTAAAGGATCCGCTGTGATTCGACACGGGAGTGGACAGGAACAACCCTTAAAAAGGTTCCCTTTAAGAACTCACTGGCGCATCTCCTGAAGGGTTGCTCGTCTTTCCCTAAAAGAGCCCTTTAACGGGAACCTTTACCATGAATCAAGATTCGATGGCTTTTCATTCGTCTCCGTAAAAAGCAGAAGGTAATATTTTATCGAAACCTGATCTCCATGCTCGTTAAGTATTATTAATAAAAGACCAAGTGCACCGGCCTACTTTCTTGGTATAGTGTTTTATGTTTTTTCAATTTCCCATGGGAACAAGCGAACGCTTTGAGGAACAAGAAATGCGAAAGAGAATGATCTCCTTTAAAAGAGGCCGCGAATTTACTGCAAAGCGATCCGAGAGAACGAAGCGACAGTTTTTAACTTAGCGCTCCTAACAATCTCCCCCAAATGAGGTAAAGGCCACCTTATTGAAACAGGGGTCGCGATTTTTCCCGTGCTCTTTCTCCGCCCCCTCAAGCGTAGGCGGTTAATTGACACGGGAGGGTAGAAAGTGGAAGGGGGTGGGGCTGTGCTGCTGCTCTTGTTAACTCGAATCCCGACTCTCACGATTTTTCATCCCCTTAGCGAGACTGACAAAGATGATAGCACAGCCTCTCGGGATAGGCACGTGATCGGGATGTTTTTCTTCTTCTTCTTCTTCTTCTTCTACTTCTCGTGCAATCTCGGTTGGGATCTTTTGCGTGCTACCTGTCATCCCAACGCATTTATTATTCTTACTCATCTACGATTTATAAATCTTTCCTCCCTCTCTCTAGCTCTCTTTCTATCTTCCAATGGTTAAAAAATAAAATTGGAATTCGTATTAAGTAGAACGAACGGTCACAACCAAACACAATAAGACAGCATCAGTGGACACAATAAGGTAAAATTAAAAAGAAGCAGAAACTACGGCGAATCTACGTGCCGGATTTCGAAGCACTTCCGACGCCTTCGGTAAGCACGTAAAATTCGTCCCTTCTGTCAGGGTAGGCCGAGCGAAATTTAATAACATCCCCCTAGTTACACCTCAATGGGCACCTTAACAACCCCGATATGGCTAGCCTTCGCTACTCTCTTCCTTTCCACGGTACGTCGATCGTCCTCTCATTTACCACCCCTCCGCCCCCAATTCTTGATATCTAATAAACCAGCCCTTGAAACGCGTCCTTATCCAGGCAGCACGATACACCCTTGACTTCCGTACTTGGAAGTTACCCCGATGACCGGCCGTCAGATTGGACGGAGGCGCAACCTATGCGCAGAGTCGGGAACTAGGAACGAAAGGGTTGAAAAATCTGGCGGGCACTGCTCGAAATAAACCGATCGATATACCCTTTATATCTCGAGTTATTTGCAACAACCTGCCTCAAACCCTATGATTGACCCAGTTAATCGAAAGATTTTTAACTGCTCGGACAAGCTCTCGTTTCTTTTTTAAGAAAGACTCGTAATATCAAGAAGACTCGATACAAGCTTCTTGTCATTGGTATTGACAGTAGCCTCGCCGTTTGCAATTAATATCGTTCTATCTTTCGCTACACTAGTTAATAACTAATAAAGTGTTGGAACTCGGAGTTGAGTAATTTAAAGATGAAGACCGGATTTCTTATGGGTTAAAATTACAATAAAACGAACGGAGAGTAAATTGAAGTTTTAGAGGAATCGGGTGCGGCGCAGTGTGCTGCTGCTCGGTCCTTGATTGAGTAGGACGGGTATATATGTCGGTGGATGAGGAGGTGGAGATGGAGGGGTGGCACGGAGGAGAAGAGGTAGCGGAATGGTTGGCGAGAAATCGACGGCAGGACGGGCTCTACCTACCCCCACATCCCCCCGCCACCGTCACCGCCGCACTACCCTCGAGGGCAGAAGGGAGCGAAGCTCCGTTAAGCCGCTTATCATGCCGAAACAATACACTGTCGGTGCACCAGTATCAGTACCCGACCCTCGGTGCTCGAGGCTAGTCCCATCAAAATTTCGAGCTCCGAACGAGTTTCAATGGAATTCGAGCTTTCGGGCTTGCCTTGTCGAAGCAGCTGCAGTTCAAAAAACATTGCGCATTTGCGATATCGTATAGTTAATCACGAGAGCTTTGAGAGCTGGGGGAGAGAGCATGAGAGTGAGAGAGAGAGAGAGAGAGAGAGAGAGATAGAGGAGAAATCCGATCTGATCGCAAATCGGCTAGCGCATTTAATGGAAAATTAAGGATTTTCTAGGATCCCCAGGACGGGTGGATGGCCAGTAGACTATGGTATAGATCTGTGGAGTTGATGAAAAAAAAAGATCGAATAAAGACTACTATTCGCGCGAAAAGTTCGTTCGTGGGTTTGCTAGGTACGATCTAGGGCCGCGATCGAAAGGAAAAGGTAAAGTTCGCGTCGGGAGCTTAATCAGAGTCTTCTCCACTTAGGCGCCCGTGGCAAAACTCAATTTTGAGTGTGCGCGCCTGCCGACGCTCAATTTTGACACCCTTCCTAGCCACGAAGTCGGGCAAGTAGGAAGACGGATGAGGGTGGTAGGAGTCTCTCGTATAGGAGAGGAGAGGATGAAAGAGAGACGCCTTCGCCTGCCTTCGCTCAGTTCGCGAGAGGGTGCAAACTTAGTTATCTATCGACGAGAAGGAATTCTCGATGCTCGAAGGTGAGACTGAGAGCAGGTACTGCGACAACGACGAAACTCTTCCTGGCGGGACGAAGGAACGCGCGTGTCTTCGATTAGAGAACACCCACTTACCGGACAGCTTGAATCCCAGCGGATCCTGCGGGTGTCCGAACGGGAACGGCCGAGGTCCAAAGTGAAAGGGATGAAAAGCTTGGTGTCCTGAAACGTGACACGGATCCGTTAGTCAACCCTTATTGGAATCCCTTGTATCGGAAATTACTCGATCGATGACGGATACATAATACTCTCTCGCTCTTTTTAGTCACTCCTATTTCTTACAACGAATTACCTTTTTATCACACGTGAGAAATCCGCAATTCGTTCGACCTAGCTTTTATTCGTCGTAATAGTCTGATTAACGATTGCCTACGGTAGGTAAAGTCGAGCGACTCACTTGTCTTGGACCTAGGTTCCCTGGGACCGTCCACGGTGACCTTGATAGCTTTGTTTAAGGTTGCTACTTGAGGTGGCGACGTTTGCAGCATGATGGTCAGGGTGAAGCTCTTCCCTGGAAGGAAAAGGGAAAGAGAAAAACCCTGATTAGTCTGAGGCAATTATCGCTTGGTGGTAAAGGGAAAAAAACAAGTTGCTCCCATGTGAGTAGGCTTTATTTCATCGTGGAGCTATACGTTAAAAGTCATAAGAGTGCGGGCCATTTTTCGTTTCTCGCTTTTCCACGCGTCCGATGACGCGCCGACAGGGTGGAAAGGCGATGCAACCCACTCGTTGGAAACAAAACACAAATGTGCCGGAAGTAAGGGGTGAACGAGTGGCGCCACCGTGTCGACGTTCGATCCCCTGATCGCTCGGGATATGTTAATGTCGTCGGGTGCTAAATGTGGCCCTCTAAAGTGATGCTGCACTTGTCACGCGCGATTTGCTGCTTTATTTTTTGAAATAACCAAATTTTTTATTACACGGTGTCTTAAAAAAAGTAGGAAAACACAACGTATCGTAAGAAAAATGTTGTCGCGAAGCAACTAGAAGATATAGCACCGATGTTTTCCGATTTAACACTAGCGAACACGAGGGTGGATAAAAAGGCGGCAAAGAAAAAGAAAGTTTTCACCGTACAAACAAAGCGCACTCGTTCGCCCTCTCACGTAACTGCTTTGGAGCAATGAAACGGGAAGCTCGGCAGGTTTTCCTGCTCGCTGCAGAGTCAAGTAGTTTATAATGTAGTTGCCAAGCTCGCGGAGCGCGTATATGCGCGCGTATCCAGGGGTAGTTTTATTTTATGCCGGCGAGACCAGCTCGGTAAACGACTGGGTTTTTATGGTGAACCACGACATTTAACCGGCTTACCGCCGTCACCGAGCAAAATATCCGAAACGGTCTTTGACTTTACCGGGAAAAGCGTGCACCTACCAACGCGTTACAAGTCCGACGACGTTGATCGAAGATGACTTGAAAGAAAAAAAAAAAATTGGCAAAACCCACAAATGTAATTTTCGAATCGTATCGAAAGGACGTCTAAGCGGAAGGAGAAGCCAACGAGAGGAAAGTTTATTGCCAGCCGCGGTGTCAAGTCCACGAGGGCGCCGGCAATACGAATCGAGGGTGATGCCAGGCATTTTGAGGGTGTTTATGAGGCATTATGTGTAACTCGCTGGAAGAACGATCCTCCCTCTTGAGGTCTATTGCCCTCCAACCACCGCCACCTACGTCTAGCGAAATTGTAATTCATCCAACGCGAATTCTCGACAAAGAGGACGAGAGATTTCGAGCACGTTGGCACGTTGAAAAGCTTTTCACGCCTCATCGTTCCACTTCCTTTCTCATTCTTCTTTCTACGAGTTACTCTCTTCTTACGTTTGCCACGTGCCAATTTTTTTGATTCAATATTTTCTTCTTTATACATTTTCCTCTCTCTCTCTCTCTCTCTCTCTCTCTTCTTTTCCTTTACCGTGTCATTTTCTCTTCAAACTGACATCTTTTTTTCTCTCTTTGTTTCAGGCTCGTTCGTGGCCTCACGATAGTCCCACGTTCATTCGCGAAAGCTGACAAGAATTTGCACACCGAGAGAGAAAGAAAGAGAGAGAGAGAGAGAGAAGGCACACGGGCGTAACATTCGCGTTCGCCCCAAGTTTACTCTGGGATCATGCAGCGTTAAAAACTCCCCTGTTTGCTGGCGAGCCGAGCGCAAGGGTACTACCTCGGATCGTTATTTCAGAGTGTTTGTCGTCTTTTAAGATTCTGACGTTTTGACTAGCCAAATCGGGACGTCTCGGCCCCCGACGGTATACCGATTGACGTGTGCTTTTGAAAAGAAGCAAAAACGGAAGCAGAAGCCTTTAACGAACGCGAACTCACGACAGGACTTTATCGAACAAGATATATATAATCGAGGCTCGTGTTTCGTGGCTGAAAAAGATCCCTAGGTAATAGCGAGAAGATTGGCGAGTGGCCTCGACCAAGGAGGAAAGAAGAAGAAATTCGCCGTCGCGCGAAAATGATTTAATAAATCGTAAAGACCCGTCCGCGGGTTTGAGTAGGGTCGACGTTCGCTTTCGAAGACCTTTAAAAATAATACTCCCCTTACTCCCGTGTTCGGTCGAGCGAACAGCTGTTGCGATCGCTTAGCCTTCAACGCCGAGTCTCGAGGACGACTCTATATATCGGATTCTAACCGAATTGCCTCGCGAGAAACACAATTCAAGTACGTAGGTAATCAGATTACTCTCGTTAGGTTCGCAATTAAAAGCGGAGCTATCGATTGGAATATCCGATATTACCTCAAACGGAAAATAACGTAAGTACGTACGTATATACATACCTACATAAGATTGAAAGAATCGAAATAATACACGTGAAACGTGTAACGGCTCGCGCTGTCTTTCCTCATTAGAGGAGAGACAATCGCGCCGATACGTGTCCGTAGCTCGTAAAAGTTTTGCCGTCGAGAAGCTCCGTCCATAGGTAAAAAGAGGGAAGTCGTCCTCTTCGATAAGCGAGGAATCCCGTACATCGACGATACCGGAAACGCGGAGAACGTGGGTACGTTCGTCTCTTACTGTCCGATAGGATCGCACTGAATCTCGTCGACCACCTCGACGACGTTTTTCCCAATTAAAAATTAAAAAATCCAATTGCCAAGAGCGGCGTAAGGGGTCGTGTACAAAAGAAAGAAAGAGAGAGAGAGAGAGAGAGAGAGAGGGAAGAAGGGGAGTGGGTGGAGAGAGTGTGGAGAAAGAAGGGACCGGTCTCGCACGGTGGATGGCTGCGCCCGAGCCTTTCTACCGATTAAATATTATTTTTCGCTCTGGTCTCCGAGCGTTCTACGTACCGACAAATCCGTTTCTTTTTTACAGACACTAATCCTGCGTTTTCTACGTCCTCTTTCGATGTTTCACCGAACTCTCTATCTCTTTTTTCTCACTCCCCGTCCGTAACTCTGTCCATGTCTCTCATCGCAACCAACACACGCAAATCGTCCCGTCCTTCGAGCTAGAAACTTCTCGCTCGACGATAGCCCCCCGATTATCCGTGAACGTATTTCTTCCGTCGCATCGAAATCGGTCTTTTTTCCCGCTGTCTCTGTCTCCCTCTGTTAAAGAATCCAGATACATCGAGATAGATCACGAGACAAGATCTCGAACGATCCGAGCATGAAACAAATATTAATTCTTTACGCGAGATGAGCGGGTCTCGAAGAAGAACGCGAAAACGAAAAAGGGAGAAGGTTATTCGTTGGATAAACTAGCGATAGCGATATCGTAGGAAGGGTGGTATGAGAAGGGGTGGCGATAGGGTGTAGGTCGGAGGGGTGTTTCCGCCGACTGCGTCGCGGCGATGATCTAAAGCGAGTTCCTCCTTCCACGCGAGCCGCTTTGGATCGAGCTCCGCGAATCGAGGCGGAGGGATTCCATTGCAGCAGGACATCGGTCAGGATCTGGCTGTCGATAGTAGTCCGCGTTTTCTCTATCTCTTTCTCTCTTTGCTCTCTTCCTGCCCGCGCCTCGGTCGAACCGTCATAAAACACAGGTAACTCCGGTATTTATGTCCGTCGTTTTTACGGGCGTCGTTGGGTCGAACGGTAGAGGCTACATAGGGACATACGGTGAACATATAGGTACATATGGTACAGGAGAGAGATGTATATACGCTTATGAAGGGCGAGCGAGCGAGAGAGAGAAAGAGAGAGAGAGAGAGAGAGAGAGAGAGAGATAAAGAGAGACCAGGTAGGACGAAGAGAAAGCCGTCGGCGCGTCTCGACGCGCGCGGCCCGTGACTCCTAGCAGTCGGAGGTTGACGCTAATCCCTGTCCGGGATAGCGAAAGGGGTGGCCGAGTGATATACGCCCCTGCGCCGGTATGATAATATTCCTCCACCCACGAGAGCCCTCTTCCTCCGCTTCGCACACCCTGTTTCGCTCGGCGTACACGCTCGTTATGCCCAAGCATCAAGCCCACGCGCGTTGCCTCGACATCGCTGAGTTGCGCGCCCTACGAGAGACCCTTCCAAATTTTTCCTACCTCCTTTTCACTTTCGAAGATAAGATCTTACGTCGAATCTTCCTTGTTAAAGGTAATAACGTTAATCATGGTATCCCGTGTCGCCGTACGTGCATACATAGACGCGATCTCCGTATATTAAATACAATTCTCCATTTCTATAGAACGAACGACCTATGACACCGTAGAAATTGAAAAGAGACACGAGTAGAGGGTACTGGTGAAGTTTGACACGTTATTTACAGCACGCGAAATGAAGTACAAAGAGCACGAGGGCAGTACGAAAGAGCGTAGAGCGCGCCCGAATTGGTTTTGATATTTCAACGGGCGTCATTCCTGGGCAATAATCATTTCTCGTTCAGATTCGTGATATTAAATTTTCCTCACAAAACCCGCGAGCAAGGGTGGAACAAATATTTGCCCTAAAAAAAGACCAGCCTTCGCTCATATCCTGCGCGCAAAACAACAGCGGGGAGATAGAAAGAGAAAGAGAGAGAGAAAGAGAGAGAGAGAGAGAGAGAGAGAGAGAGAGAAAGGTATAAAGAAATCTGGCAAAAAACACACGCGAAATCTCTGTACAAAAGGCCGCGTGTGAAATTATGCGAGATGCAAGTATGATCGCGGACTATCGAGATTGTACGTTCTTCTTGACGATCGACCACGCTATTTTCTACGAGGAAACGAAAAAATAACTGACGGTGCTTGATAATCAAAGAAGATCAATGAAAGGTTGATTCGCGACCAAGATATCCGCGTTTGGCGATGCACTAACGATCCTGAATGATTCTCTCCCTCCATGAAGGTTATAGAGGCAAATCGTTGCGTACGGATGGTAGTTAAGGGCTGCCCGTAATACAGTAATGAGGGCTTACTGCCATGGAAACCAAAGCCGCTTACAGCCAACCACTCTACCTCCGCGCTTCCACGTAGGCACCCACCTACCCACACTACTCGTCCCATCGTCCTCGATTTCCTATATATATCTATATGTGTGTATATATATATATATATTTCTGCGATATCCTCCTCATCTGCGGCTCTCTCGGCGGAAAAAATTCTGAAAACGACTCCCGGCTAGCTCCCATTGTTAGCCGAGCGAGTCGCGCTCAGGGATTCTCGACGAAAGCTAACGAATCCTACGCGAAACTTTATCCCGGAGCCACTTTTTCCATCATCAGCCGAAATATCGTTTCTCCTCGTATTCTTTCTCGCTGAAATATCTTTTTCCCGTTTCTCTCGAACGACTTCGCTAATGATCGTAACAGGAGATACACGTGTACATACGTATGTAGTACGTAAATCATTGGAATCGAGAGGACCGATCAGCGAGACCATGAACCGCATCGCTTTAGAAACATTCCCTGTCGCGTCAAGTTGGAAGGAGTGGTGCAACTCGGTGTCGAAAAGGTCCCAATATCGCGAACCCTGCAATTTCCTTTTCCAATTTGCCATAAACAAGTCGAGCAGCCCCTCGTTAACCGGCTACGCTCGCGACTGCTCTCTTGAAAGTTCGACGAGGTCGCGAGATCGTAGAAGAGAAACCGGGGGTGGGTAAGATTGAAAAGTGGTAAGGGGTCCTGGGTGGTAGTGGTGAAGGCATTGGTGGTGGTGGTGGTGGTGGTGGTGGTTGGGCGCAACTCGGCCGAATTAAAGGAATTAAAGGATGCCTCGTTTCTCGTATCTCTCTTTCTTTCTCTTTCTATCACTTTTTTCCCTTCTCCAAAAGCCCCATGCCCCCTTCACCCTCCCTCCTAGCAAGGGCGGAAGGAAGAAAAACTTTGCTCTTCTCCTTCGAGCCGAATCGGAAGGCTGCCACTTACTTGCGAGTCTCTTCGAGATGCGCGCGACGTTTGCATTAACCGTCCGTAATGGTCGCGATTATTAGGGCGCATTATTCAGGCCCTTCGGAGCCCCATTTTTTCCCCTTCTTCCCTTTCTTTCCCTTTCTATCTCTCTGAGAAAAGGAAAAGGAACGGTGAATTATTGATATGCGGAGAAGGGAATTAAAAAATCTCAGCGTCCGCTCCGTCTCGCGGTAGACGAATACTCGTAAGATGAGACGGCACGCTTGCTGAGATATCGGCTCGACGACGGTATTTGTCGTGTGAATTAAAAATGAGGATTCGTGATGCTGGGTCCTATCGTAGCGTGCGGGCGTTTTTGCTTTTTCGGCGTGTTAGAAAAACGAGGCTATCGGTCGGGGCGCCGTCTCGATGTACCGACGTTTGAATCATTTAAGATGCCATATTAGAAGGGGACACTCGAAAAGGGGGGTGGGGGTGAATTAAAAAAGAGAAGGGTGATCATTGAGCGACGACCGAAATACATTTTTACGGCACCACTTTTTTCTGAATGATTTTTTTACTTTACTTTGGTAGTCAAGATTTTACTTACCCCTGCCACTTCTGCCAACGAATCGGAGGTCGTTAAATTTAGCCACTTGATTCTTCATCAATGCGGTGGAATTTCGCAACTCCGCGCAACAGTTTTCGTCGTTGCCCGCGCGTACAGTGACCAAGGTACCGTCACCGACCTCACCGAGTGCCACTACCTTGAAAGCTACCGGTAAGGTCTTGTTCGATCTCCAGTGCGACGGTAAGACCGTGCAGACCACATGTGGACAACCTTTTTAGAGCAAACAAATCGTACGTCTTTATAAATTTTTCACTCGATTTCATCATTTGATTTATCATGGCAATTAATCGATCGTTTTTTATATTTTATATAAAACAAAACCTACCTGTTCGTACAAGTTCTCCAGGATGTTCGGCAAGAAGACCATCCAATGTCCTCTCAGCGAGCAGATCCGCGGTGAGAGCATAGTCCGAGTGATGATTCCCGCTAGTCGAACCTTGTGGTGGTACGTCGTTCGCTAGGTGCATTCTTCTCCTCGAGGAAGAGGCCCTAGTCCTTCGTATTCTCGCTCCACCGATCTGATTAGCCGGACTCGTTTGATGCCCTTGATGATCACCGAGCACTGACCTAGGATCGGGATAATCTAGGCCAGGAGGCCGATCTTCGGGACGAACGACATCTCGCGAAGGATTCGTCATGAGAGCAGAGTCATCAGCTTTTTCGAAGGATATCACTGGTAATCTCCTTCCTTATCTCGGAGATAGATACCTTTCCGGAAATATTTCAGTATCGTCAACACGAATCGAGAGTATGTAACGTTAGGTATGTGGTATGATATAGTATTGGTCCTCCGCACGATAGTTTGAATCAAACTAGTCGCGCGGAATCAGAAAGAACGAGGCATCAAGTACGATAGCTTCTCCCGAAGGAATCAGATTTGTTGTTGGCCTCGGAAACGAATGCCATGCAGGATAGTACGGCTGCTGCTTACTTGGTCCGTGGACCCCAAGATCCTTTGATCCTTATTTCATTATCCCGCGTCGGGAGAGGAGCATCCGTTTGCAAATTCTTCCTCCCGTCTCGATTGCCAAGTCGCGGAGAAAATTCGTTTTATTGGAATCGACAGCAAGTACCACTACCACCACCACCACCACCCTCTGTTCCCCTTTTCTTTTTTTCTTCTTCTTTTTTTTCTTTTTTCTCGTCTTCTCCCGTCGAACGATTCCGTCTTCTTTTCTTCGCTACGGAGAACACTACTCGAGACGGTTCGATACACGCTTCTTCTCCTTCGTTAGATCGCGCACTCCTCCGGATTATCACGACGAGAGAAGATCGCAACACGATTCGTATGGTTCCATTCACCCGCGTTAGAGTTCGTACGGAACAGCTGTCACGTGTACCGAATTAAATCAGTCCTTCAAGTTCTCTATCTCTCTCTCCCTCTATCGAATCGAGGGGGAGTAGCGTGATAATCGAGATACCGATAGATCCTAACACGCGACACAACGTTTCTTACGTCTTTATCAAAATCACGATCGTTCAACGATTCGTCCCAACGCGAAATCACAACACCGAAGCACAATTTTTCTTCGATTAAAAAAATGCATCGCTCGTAGCGAACGGTGATGAAAATCTCGAGGATGGATCCACGATTAAAAGCAGCTGCCGAAGATCCTCCGAGTGTCGATCTTCGCTCGTAGCTCGCTTGATCCAGCGGGAAGGAAAAGTGTCCCCGTTCGGCGAGTTCTTCGGTAGTCGTCTTGGTGCTGTCTCTTGAGCTGGCAGGAGAGACGAAGGTAGACGTTCACCTGGCGATACCTCGGCGGGCGGCAGCGGCAACTTGTACGGGGTAGGATAGGGTGTTTAACTCGCGCGGTCTCGTTTCGGTTCGGCGGTGGAAGATGGCGGCTTCTGCGGTGGAGCCGCGCGGTGTGGTTGCGGTGTATTTTTGAGGCTGCCGCCCCCAGCCACCACCGAGACCACCCCGGGTAAACCCCCTTCCTCTTCTGCGTCTCTCCACCTCCTCCTCTTCCTCCGCAACCCGCCGCCGCCACCCCCGCCGACCCGCTCGAACCCCGAGAGTCCACACTGGTGGGGGTTGCTTTTTCCAAGCGGTGGGGAAAAATCTCTCTCTCTGTCCCCCTCTCTTTATCTTTCTGTCTCTTTCTCTCTATCTCGTACTCTTCTGTCCTATTCTCCACCTCTCTTTCTCTCTCTCTCTCTCTCTCTCTCTCTCTCTCTCTCTGTCCCACGTTTCACTCGTTGCTCTCCTCGCGCTGATGCCACCGATGACGCCTGACCGAATGACGCGAAAACTTCTCGTTCTCCTCTCTTTCCCTCTTCTCTCCTTACGATCACTGTGGTCCCACTTCTCCTACTCGCTCGCCTTTCTTTCGACGCTTCGAACTTTTATTGCGATTCATCTTAGTCGTTCGAAAGCTTCCGATGCCTCAGATAACCTTGATGTCGTCCTCGATTATCTTCCTTACGACTTTTCCCATTCCGTTCTACCACGTACATCGAGTCCAATACTTTCTCTCTCTCCCTCTCCTCCACTCTCTCTCTCTCTCTTTTTTCTTTTCTTCGTCTCCTTTCGATAATCCTGGAAAGATCGATTACCGATATAACTCCGTACTTTTGTACCGGCCACGCCGTTTGGATTCTACATACGAGATCGTTAAAGCGCGGACTAAGTTTTATGAGACGCGTATACAAGCGATTACGCGCTCGTTAGAAAATTTATCGGTGATCATCGTCATTGCTTGCTATGTGAGAGGATGAAAGTAGGGGATGAGAGTGGTAGGCTCGAAATGATCGAAGGCCGGTAATAATTACGATCGCGTTCGCACGCTCGCGAGTAAGCGTTATATTAAACGCATCGGGGCAAGCGTAGAAATGAATATTACTGTCGATCTGGTGATAGTTAATAAGAACGATCCGAAATGGTCGACCGCGCGATTTCTAATAATCAATTTACAGTGGAACCAATATTAGATCTCCGCTTGTTCGTACCCCAGCAGCATTCCATCGCAAGGGCTAATTACTTATTCCATTATTATCAATTATCGCGAATGTCCCATCGCCATAAAATCACCGTGCCGGTACTCGTATCTGGTTAACAACGCGGCTTTTTTTTTTAAAAGAAACCGAATAACTTCCGACGTAGTGACACATAATAAAACCGTGTGCACTGATATCGTTTGAAGACCACGCGATCTCTCACTGTTCTTCCCGCACGAATTAATAAAAACCGATCGGTTATCTACGGACGATACAGAGAACTACTTCCGGTGTCTTTCGAGCGCGCGCACCGCTTACGAGATAGATTGAAAAGAATAAAAAGGATAGGAAGATCGAAAGAGCGTGTCTTTTCCTTTAACGTCGGCGCGTCGTATTATCCTTCTTCCCCGTCGATTCCTTCCTGCTTCCGTCGTTGAACGACCGCCCCGCCGCGCGAGACTGCGAAACGACACTGTGAAGAAAGGGAAAACAAAGACGGCAGAAAGGCCCCCTTCGTGTAGTTGCGTTTAGCACCGAGTATATACCGGGGGTTGCGCGATGCTTGGGGCTCCTCTCTTCGAGGGTGCAACTTCCCGAGAGAGAGAAAGAGTGAGAAAGAGTGAGAAGGCAAAGTCGGGGGAGGAAAGAAGGAAAGAGATGACTAAAACAGAAAGAGGGAGGAAGAAGAAAGAAAGAGTGGGAAAAGGATGAAGATACTTTCTCTTAACGTCCCTCTCTCTCTCTCTCTCTCTCTCTCTCTCTCTCTCTGCCTGTGCAGTAAGTCGCGCTCAAGATTCAAATACATATTATAAAGCGAGCATCGCTCCTGATGGTTTCTAACGCGACGCGACGTTAAGTCGCAGATTTACGATGCCCCGTCGCGTTGCGTTACAACAAACGTTTTTATGTAATCGCATTTACGATTAATCGTTTATCTTACTCGGCTGTTTCCGATAATGAATTTATCGCTCTATTTCTTTCTCTCTCTCTCTCTCTCTTTCTCTCTCTCTCTTTCTCTCTCTCTCTCTCATTTTTGCAAAAAACAAATATAACACAACGATCGGATAAATAAATGATAACGAAGCGTTTCGATAATTTTTCCCCTACTTCGATAGAAAAATTCCAATTCCAAATCGGAAGGAGGTGACTCTGTACTCTTATCCAACTCGCAATCGTTGCAACGAGCTTTCAGTCGAGACTTAATACCCGAGATCGAAAAAACAGCATTCAAACCAGTCCGAGTCGCGTCACTTTTTCGAACGCTCGACACGTCACTATCGATCATGACGTATCTCTACGGAGCGACGAGAACCCCTAAATGAGAAGAGCCCCCTACACACGATCCCGCACCCCTACGACTAACAACAATACGACGCCTTCGCGACCCTAAACGGGATGCACTTTGTTGCACTACGTAGCTACTCTTATAATTCGTGTTTTCGATCATAGTCTTTATCTTTTTCTT
>JAIFRP010004357.1:1009073-1022329 GCA_032403825.1 Odynerus spinipes
TAGTAGAAAAGTGGGAATCCATCGCGGCGGTGGCCTTTAACCAAATTCCAACGAAGAAGATCGCACCGCGTTCACGTTCCATACACCCGACGCGGGGAACACTTCGGTGGCTTCATCAAACACGATCATCGGCGCGGAACTAACTACTAATGCTGGCTACGATTTTTCTCTCTCCTTGCGAAGATCTCGCCCGTCGCGAATTAGATACGTCGACCGGATTTGCATGGAAATGGAGAAGCGTTGGGAGACCGAAACGATATTTTGGGTGTGAGAGTAAGTAATAGGTACGATATATTATCGTAATTTAGTTATAGTTTCGGCAACGCCGGTTAGCGAAACAAAGTGGGTATTACGAAGAGAAGAATCAAAAGAAGAGAAAAAAATCGCAAGTAATAGAATTTTTTTCGATAAAACGCGCCGGTAATTCCGATGGACAGGAGATGGTTCATCGTCCTCTCTCACACTTCTCTGTCACATTCCCTCCCTCTCTTTTCTCTCTCTCTCTCTCTCTCTCTCGTACTCGCCCGAACTACGCCCGTGACAGTTTATCAAATTGCAAGCTTGCCCTCTGCGCCCGTAAAGGGATGTAAGGGTCGTAAGGTGGAACGAGGTTGAAAGGAGGTTGAGAGGGTAGCTTATTAGAGCCGCGACAGCAGGCGGAGCTCCACCTTGAAACCTCCGAACAACCACCAGCCTGCCGTGAGTCTTACCACCTTGGCTCGGCTTCCTTCGGGCCTTCGATCTCTCCCTCTCTCTTCCTCTCTCTCTCCCTCCCTGTCTCTTTCTCTTTCGTCTCGCAGCAGAAACGCGAGAACGGTGTCCTACGATACCTTCCTTCCTACCTTCCTTCCTACCTTCCTTCCTCGGCCCTTAACTTCTTCGTCCTCTCTCCTCGTTTTACCCGGCTCCTCAAGAGCAGCGCATAGTTCCTATCGTAAGGTATAAAGGCTCGCCTGGGACCGACGTATCTCTTCTCTACCTACTCGGTGCTCCTCTTTAATCTACGAGGTCACCAAGCAACGACGGGCCGCTCTACCTTCGAGGTAGACGTCGACGACCTCCGGACTCGTCCTATCGACGCTGAACTAAACTCACCGGAAAGTGTGTGTCCGGATTAAGCCCTCGAGGAATTTCCCGGAGAATTTTTTTCACGTGTCCGCATCGTTCGTTGTATATACGCATCGAGCAAAGAGTCACTGCGAAGTCGATGCGACATTTCGCGTCGATCAAATATGCGAGATAGCGAAAGAGAGGGAGAGAGAGGGAGAGAGAGAGAAAAAGGGGGTGACATAGTCCTCGGAAATTTTCTATAACCTTAAGAGAGGTGGAAACGGATATCGACGAGTCCGATCCCCCGAGGGACTTGTACTTTCTTACGCAACAACAGGACCGCATGCAGCCTGATTTCGAAGGATGAGACACATCGAACCGACGCTTCTCTCCAGGGGGTAGTTTTAAAATTCAACCCCCATACGTAGAAGCATAGGGGACACGAAGCGCGTAGTACACGGCACTCATATCAATCCGTACGATCGATATGGTGTGTATGATAGCCGATAGTGTCCTGTTTACGAATGTTATTTAAAGAACATTTAAATATTGAGATCCCGAGCTTGAAACTTTTCGTGCCTCGACGATCTTTCGTTTTATTTATCGCGCGCTCAACTTCCCTCGACTAAAATCATAGATTTCGAGTTAAGTTTGGATACGTGTAGCGTATATCCGAAATGGCTGGTCACGCAGCGCTAATCGTATCGATCGAGCACTCTTAATCCATTAATGAACTTCCCAGGCTCGTTTTACCCCGGGTACCCAGGCTTTTCGCAGGCGCCATCTCCATCCGTTACAGGCTACGTACATACATAGACGAACGCAAAGCGTGCGTACTTGTGTCTGCTTGTACGCGTGCGTGTGCGTTCGTCGCGTATGCACGTCCGTGTGATCGCGTACGCTCGACGACAAAAGTTCCGAACAAAAAAAAATTTCTCCCGATAAGTGAATCCTAATTTATCGGAGTCCCCTTTTTTCCGATGGACTGACGAAAATTCGATTTCTCTTATCATTATGCTCAAGCCTACGTGTAATACCTGCGTCTATAATGACAAATAACCTTTTTTACAGGAAATCGTATGACTTAAACGATTTTGTAAAATTTACCCTCTAACAATTTCAACGGAAGAGGAAGAAAAAGCCAATATTTATGCTATCGATAGATTAATAACGTTTTCTTTTTAAAAACACGCGTTTTTTTAAAAAAAACTACTAAAAGTACTTACCACCTTTCGTCGAGAAGTTCGCTTCGTCGCTCCTGTTTATGATTTTGTTGGCTTCGATTTAGAATCAGGTACATCCCCCTCGGCAACAACGACAAGAGCGCGCTTCGTGAAATTGACTGAAATCCTTTTTACTATAGCGTGCCGCCAAACAAACGATAGGTCTCCGAACGGGCGCGTTCTTCCGCGACGACAAATTCCTCAAATATTTATCCGCTCGCATCCCCTCGGACCCTCCGCAACGTTCCTCGTCGTTGACGACGACTACTACGACGTGAACGACGACGAGGAGCGACGCCCTAACGCCACTTCCGTTTTGCACACTCGCCGAGTGTGTCAATTCTGACGCCTATCGACGTATGACAAATACCCTCCTTGTCGACGCTGTCACCTCCTGACAAGCGGGACAAAAGGAGGATAGAAGCGAAGAAAGACGCGAAAGGGAGGAAGGAAACGTCACAGGGATACCGCGATCCACTATTTTCCGCTCGTTTCTTTTCCTTTCTTCAAAGAAATCGCGAAATTTTCGCATCAGGGAATTCCTTTTATCTTTACTTTAATTGGTGTCGTCCGGGTAGATTCTTGTATGCCTTATAACGTTTCCAATTTGTTTGTTTGTTTAATTCTTTGAGAAATCTTAGAAAATCATTCGATCTGCTCGCCGAAGAAGACAAATGTTCGTGACGCGGTGGCAGTAACAGAAGCCTGCAATTAATTTATTTTTCCCGAGTCGATCGTTAATTGTTAAACTTAGATGGGCGGTCGTCGACAACCCCACAGTTAGACGTCGTCTGGAAGAAAAGAGGAAGGGGAAGGAGAATACAGCATCGACTTCGGGGTGAAGTAAGAGTGAGCAGGAGAGAGAGAGAGAGAGAAGAAAATCGTTGCAATAATGGAAGCAAGAGACAGAGATAAAGATGGAAATAGAGATAGAGAGAATGGATAGAAAGGAGAACGTTGAGAGAGAGAAAGAGAGAGGGTGAAAGACAAGAGGGTAGGAAACTTACGAAGCATGTTCGAGAAGACGAAGAGAAACGAGAAGTTTGAGAGGGAATCGAGCAGCAGGAAGCCAAAGCTTCGCGCGACTCGCCTCTCTCGGATTGGGTTACCGAGATAATTAGAATGATGATTAGAAGACAAGCATGCCTCGTTGACCAATTCTTTTTCGATCTTTTCTCCCCCAAGTAGAAGTCGCCTTTTCTTTCCTACGGCGAAATATCGAAGTGTGAGAAAGGGGTGAATGAAGAAGAAGAAGAAGAAGAAGAAGGGCTACGATGAAACGGGAGAAAAGTGTACCAAGATGGAATTACAATGTAACACGAGATAATACCGCTCGTTATCTTCGATTCGACCGCTCGACCGCGTTTTTCAACGACACGGACCTTTTCCTTGGACGGAAGTTCTTTTTTACGGGTGGGGAGAAGACACGGTAGGGAGGAGAGAGGGCGATAAAATAGATAGAAGACACGTGAGAGCGAACGTATGTACATACGTATACTAGAAACGTCGATCGAACTCCATTCTTATCGATAACTCCGATGAGTGGTATTACGGCACCCAGGCGACACATTTTTATGTGCCACGGTAACGGGCCACGCATGATTGGTCGTTGAACTCTGTCCCCGTGAGATCACTTCGAAAGGAAATGTGCGAGCTACGTAGAAAGGTCCAAAGGCGAGTTTCCGAGTTCTGGTCATTCAACGTGGCTACAAAGGCCTACGAGGTCTAAAAAATCTTACGAGAAAGTCCGAACTTCTTGCGAGAGTTGAATGCAGATCTCTTCTTTACCGAGCGATTCTTTGCCCCTTTTTTGTAGGTTATATTTCTCGACTCGGCGCAACTCGGCTTAGCTCTATTCGCGTTGAGGGACATGTGAATATTTGATCGGTCCTTCAACCTCCACCTCCTTCGCACAACCTCCTCCCACAACCTCCGACTCTCATCCGACCCTCGGTCCCAGCTGCGGTGAATTATTTAACGCCCCCAGGGACACCGCTTACCTATGCGCACCGATGTGTCAGCCTCGAGATTTCACGTTTCTTTCTTTAGATTTTACAGAGCCGCGCTAAGATAATACGGATTTTTATGATGCCGCGTGAATATCCTTCGATATTCTTTGCAAATCTTATCAAGTTCGTATTAGTGATTCTGTTTGAAAGAATCTGATAAAAATAAATTTTCATTCCAGCATCCATCCGATACCAACAAAATGGTATACATTTAAGTTGTTCATTAAAATTTATATAAATTCTTCTTATGAAATACATTTGCAGTGATTATTGCGATATCTTTTAATATACTTCTGTGCAGTTTTCAAAAAATCGTTAAAAAATCTCGTTTTGTCTTGTATCACCCTAATTATTATCATAACTATCTAGTACATCATTCAAAACAAGTAGAATGAATCTATAAATTTTATTAATTAGCCAACAGCATTAGAAACAATTAGCAATTTATAGTACGTATTATATTTCTATCTTGAATTTCGCGCCAACACAAGTGCATGCTGGGAGCACACTCAAGCGTATGCTCTTATCGCTATATAAGAACTGGTTGTCAAGTGAATCAAAAGTACTCGACAATCTTGTTCTGTTATGTCTTATCAAAGCAGATAACGCGACATATCGCTTTACGAATTCATCGTTCGGCGCTCGATGTATTAACGTTACAATGGCGGAAGGCTCGGAATTATGTTATTTTGATTTACGAGTTGTGCATGATCATTTTGACAGGGCTCTCGTACAGAGTGACGACGTTGACATCAAAGCATATTTGGAAGCCTACAATGAATTGTACAAGTAAGCATTGTTTTATAGTGACGTTTGGTGTACTTCTTTATTCTTTTGTTTCAGTGAACATAACCTCCCAACACCATCTACCACATTAACCTATTACACATACTGTTTCGTATGCCTATAGATTTTTTCAACTTATGGGCAGTGTCTTCAGTTTTGTTTCTTCTGACTTGAAGCAAAAAATCGATATTCTAAATGAATTAGTAAATAAAGATGATCAAAATTATATGACCATCAAGTCCATGATCGAGTATGAGAAAGAAACCAAACTTATGGAAAAGGCGGATTATGTAAATGGAGCACGTACATTATTGCGGCTTCATAGAGGCTTAGGTATTGCATTTTAACAATTGGTAAAATAATATTTGTTATGATACCGATAACCTATTTTTGGGTATTTTATGCTTTTAGACTTTATAAGAGAATTTCTTAGACAATTAGGTGAAATCAGCGACGCGGAAAAAACATCTACGTGCTGCCAAGATGCATATAACAAGACCTTAGCTAAACATCATCCGTGGGTAATACGTAAAGCTGCCGTAGTTGCAATGTATACTATGCCTACTAGAGAATTATTATTTAAAAAGGTAAAGAGAAAAATTATACCGTACATATTATTACGTGTTCGCATCCGATAAGAAATTAAAAAATCTGAATTAATAATCCATAGGTATGTGGTGGAAATGTACAACGAAATATAGATGTATTGCCTAAAATGCTGGAAGTCACTGCCGACGTATTCAATCGTACTCACTCTTTGTACGAGCTCCACCAGCTACATGCTTTGCCATAAAAAAGAAAAGTATTACAATTACATGGAAGTCTCTGTGTTCGCTTTTGCCGATTCTTGCATCAAAGTATGGTATACAAACACAGCATGTGAAAATTTGTGATACACAGTTAATGGTAATTATACTATTATACAGGGTGCTTCGCTAGCTCTGTCGCGACGATTTCACCACTCAGATATATTTTAAAATACCTTAGTTCTTGTACTAGGCAATGTAGTAGATTCCTAGAAACGATCTTTGATACTCGATGTCAACGATCAACTACCCTTTATATCCAGCGTTCTCTAGCGGAAAAAGCTTTGAACCAAAGGTGTTCTATAGTTTGTCCAAAATTAAGTTCGAGTAAATTCGCAAATAATTTTTTTTTACAACAGGGTTGACGAATCGCCTTGTATGTTAATCATTCTCTATCGTCGAGTATAAGCACGCTCTTTTTGTGGTATATTTACACTTACGTTGTATCAATTTATACTTCTAATTACTGAAAACGTACAAATGAGCGCTTCGCGCGCCTTTCTTCTATATCGCATTTCTTACAATTAACTTGAAAAACAAGCAGATAACATTCCTTTCACGCATTTTTACAGGGGGGAATACAGAATATCAATTCTTTTGTAATTAATTATGTATGTCATGTATAGTATTTATGAACTTAATGAATATTTATACAACAGTATTCTCTATGGAAATGTACATGATAAATGGATCACATTGCGATGTCTTTCATTTATAAATGCTTCCACAAGTTTGATACACATTATCCTTGATGAAACTTGAGGAAATAAGTATTAGAATTACTCGACCTGCGATTAAGTCGCGTCACCGCGTTCGTTGTTAAACTTAAAAATCCTCCAAGGTATAATTCGAGGACACTGTGGTCGCGTTTACTATTGTCGCCTCAAGAAAGCTATCGTCGTCCATTAGCATTCCTAAAAGAATAATTCGGTATTGAAATAAATTATTGAAAAAAAGAACGCGATAATTATCATAGAATAACTATCTTACCGGCGAAGGAAGCTGTGAGAAAACAAACGGCGCTGCCAGCAAAGAATGCTCTCATGGTAACTGCAGTGATCTGTTCTCTCTTCTCAGGTGCTAAACTGCTCAAAGCACCGATCATGATACCGATAGAGCCGGGATTCGAAAATCCACAAATCGCGTACGTGGCTATCGCTTCCGTTCTACCGTAAATTATATTCATTTTCTTATATTCTCCGAGTTTTTGATACGCGATAAATTCGTTAACGACAGTTTTCAATCCTATCAGGTATCCAACTTCCTCGCACTTGTTCCACGGGACACCCATGATCCAACTCAGTGGCATAAAAATCTTCGATAAGAAGTACTAAAAAAAGCACGATACATTCGATGTTCCTTTTTAAAGACACTATACAGTTATTTTTAAAATATGTGTATTCGTTACCTCGAACGACCATTTTTTAAATCCCAGAAGTATACCCAGCCAAGAAAGTAAAGCGTTAACGAACGCCACAAAAGACACGAATGCTACAATATTGGCTATTATTCCAAGTACCATAGGAATTGCAGCCAGTGCACCTTTGGTCGCAGCATCCAAGAGTCCGGAATCTTCTCTGCAAAATCACACATCCAACTTTTACTTTATCCCACAACCGACGATCGTTCGAGCGCATATATACTTCGTTCTCGATCTTACGATTTTTCCAATTGGATGTTGTCCAAGTCGGTCTGACTCTTCTCCGTCTCGGGATAAAATAATTTCGAGTAACAGAGAGATGCTGGGGCTGACATTATCGATGCCGTCAGCAAATGCGCCGGTTGAGCACCGAATCCGATATATGCGGCAAAAACGGTACCTATAAAGAACCAAAAAGATTAAATAACAGTTTTCTTATTGTTATACGTACGAACGTACCTGAAACCGTAGCGAAGCCGGAACACATGACAGCATGAATTTCAGAAGATGTCAATTTATTGATGTAGGGTTTAATCAGTAAAGGAGATTCTGACTGAAAAATTACTATGATTATTATAATCCTTAAATGACACAAATATCGAATCTTCCTTTAAGCAATTTAACGGATGTTACCATTCCAATGAACGTATTGGCAGCGCAATTCAATGATTCGCATAACGTCGTTCCTAATATACGTTGCAAACCCCATCCCAATTTCATAATGATCCATTGCATAACTCCGAGATAATATAATACTTGAATGAAGAAGCTAAAGAAGAATATAACTGGAAGAACCTGAAGAATAATAAAGTTCCGATTACAAAAGAATGTTTCATTAACTACGATCATCGGAACTACGATAATAAAAATATGAAATACGAACGGAAAAAGCGAAGACTCCTTTTCCAACGAGTTCCTCGGAGAAAATGAACGCTGCACCCTCTTTGGCGAAGTCCAAGAATATAGCTACTTTATTAGAGATGCATTCGAAGATGGCTCGTCCGACGGACCAACGAATGGTGAGTAAACCGAACAAGAATTGCATTAATAGGCCGCACAAAACTGGCCTCCAGTTGATCTGCGTACGCGAATAAACATTTTTTATTAGATTCGATATTCTACAAGCTTTTTTATTAGTTTTATAAGATAATTTACTTACGTGAGCCGGATGCTTAGAAAAGAGCCATCCTAGTAACAATAAAACTATAACACCGAGCCCACTGATCAGTCTATTCGTCGAATGCAAAGTATCGATAATAAGAAATGCAATAATAGCTGTGAGTATTATCAAATATATTGCCGCAGCGAATGCCCGAGATCCATACCTGCGAACATGTTATTTCAATCGAACATAAATTCGTCGATAATTTATGTTGTTGTATTTTCAAAGAAATCCAAACTTCGGCGCGTCGTTATCGACTCACCTCGTTCCCTGCAGCTTTTCGATACACCTGCCGACCGGTCGGAAGCAACGACATATAGATTTGGCAAAATATCGTTTTACGACACAGTAATAAAATAATCCAGCGTACGTGAAACCGAGCAGCAACAGGAGCATGCCATAACCGGTGCACCAACAGAAACCGCACTCCTCCGCTAAAAGCATTTTTTATTTTTTTTTATTTTTGTAAACTATCATCGACCGTTGAGAAAAATCATGTTCTTTTTTAACGTTGATCATACGTTTGTCTTTTCTAATCCAATACTCGCTGGCAAAACCTAAATAGACTAGTACGATGGCATTTAAAAGTATTACGCCTAGGAACTTGAAGAATCTTCGATGTTTCGATGCGTACGCCTCCAGGCTGTTCCGTATCGTCACGAGCACGTCAAACTTCTCTTTTTTCTCATCGGGAATATTGTACTTCTGTATGACAGAAAGACAAGGAGAACTCGATCATCCAAAAGACAACGTTTGTCTTTTAATTAATCCTCGCGTATCTTTTTATGATTTATCAACGTCGTATAATTGGGGACGGGAATCTCCGAGATGTGTTACGATAATGAAATTACAAAGTTTATTGAAGATCGACGGAGATAGCATAACGGAACAAAGATTTACAAGTAAACGGAATATTACGCGGTTAATTTCCAATGTTGTCTGTGTAAAAACTAAAAAAAAAATACTACGGTTACGAGGTATCGTTTTAAGATCCATAAATTGTTCCCAGTCATTAGCACATTTTGCCTATCATTTTCTTTTCGTTGCTGTTTTACACTCGTGAACACGAGTACATTATTCGTTCGCGGTATAAGAATAGAATGTGTACTGTAAACGTGGGATCGTTAACAATCGAGCACAGGGCAATATTACTCGATACTTGCGTCGGATCGATGTTGGGAATGCAAAAGAGAAAGAATGTCGTGCTTACTTCTTTTGTGTACGTTTCACTGTTTTTGTAACCTTTTTCTATGGTATCCAGCTCGGTACTACTCTGCAAATTAATAAATATAAATTCAATGAAATTTATACGTTTAAGTAAAATATATTATTTAGAATAAAAATAAAGTTATGGAAGATAATTTTACAAAATTCTCACTTTTTATTCTAACTAAAATCAATAGAGAGTGTGAATTACCTCTTGATACCCTGCATTTTCGATTCCAGCCATATTTCGTGCCGCACTTACATACAAAAGCACATAAAAAGAATTTTCCTCTATGATCGTTCCACTGCCGTGATTGAAAGAAACTAGCCGGTATCACGTTTGTTTTTCTCGACGTACGAACGATGCCAATAACATTCGACATCGAATTTGACGCATCTAGGTATACCGCGATCTATTCGCAAATCCTGTACAATAAAACGGATAGCGCGAACACGTCATAAATAAGCGGTGAAAAAAAGTATGATAATTTCACGATGCTCGAAGAACGCTGCTTCGAGTATTTATCGTAAATCGTTTGAATTCTCGGACGACGCGCATCACAAACTTTTCTAACTTTCCACGTTTTTCTTTTTTTCTTTTTCTTCTCTTTATCTTCCTCTTCTTACGCACTATCGATGTCACGAGCCGTACGAGATTTTCTCCATCGGAGATATACAAGCTGCATTCACACGTGATTACGTTTAACTGAACTTAATTGCTCCTTGCCATTTTCCTCTCCGTAGAAAACCATACGTGCTTCTATACTATTCCGTTATGCAGCCTCGTTCGTCCTCGAACACGACACTTTCCGGAAAGAAATACTTGAGAAAGGCTTTAAGCTTTATCGTCGCAAAATTTCTAATATCCAGTTTTATATCGATTTTGTGATTACGACGCACTCGAGTGCAGGTACGTATATCTCGAGAGAGATATGTCGTTTGAGCAACTACCGACGATCGGAGCCGATGATACGTTTCACGTTGAGGTATCGCGCTAACGCTTTTACAAGAAAGAAGTGGGGGGTTTTCGTATCTACGCAATTACGGTGTTCGAGCCTCGTGTTTGAGCCGTCACGTAATTAACGCGGGTTATTTGCGTTCTTTTTTTATGTTAATTCGAGGAGAATCATCGTTCTCGCGATACGCGTTTGATCATAACGTTGCTGTCAAACAAATTATTTAATGCTATTTAATATTAATATTAAGCTATTCTCACGTATACGCATACCTGCGTACCTACTTCGTCGTGAAATCGAAAGAAATGGATGCAATCTTTGAAGATAAAGGCGTACGAAGATCGATAAATATAAATTTATATTTTATCGTAAAAATATATTCATATCGTGCACGACGAGTACAAAAGACTCGACATCTCTAGAAATACATCCGTCCCGCTTTCCCGCCATTTCATGATTTATAGCCTCGAGACTTTGCTTTTCTACGAATTACGACTAGTTCTAGAAGATCGACAAACAACGCTACGAAAACAAGCGTTTTTCGTGAGTACGATTTTGGCAAGGCGCATATACGACGGACGGATGGACGCGCGAGAAGAGAGTCCGTACGAAAGAGGACTCATCTTCGAAGAGCCACCAAATTCTATTTATACGAGCCACGACAAGAGTCTCTCGGACTTCGAAGAGAGAGAGAGAGAGAGAGAGAGAGAGAGAAACGTCGTTTCGTTTCGAGCCTCTCGCAGGAGAAGAGGATTGTGCCTTTTAAAAATCAATTTTCGGGGTCGACGAATCTTAATCCTCGCGATTTATACTTTTAAATCGACAAGACGCTCCCGTATCATCGCGAGTTCTCGCGATAACGGAGAAAAAGCAGAGGAGAATAAGAGAAAGGAAGATCGCGGTATAAGTTGACATTTAAATTTCATCATCGAAGGGAACTCGGAGACTCCGGGCACGCGACGCGTGAATTATCGGCGCGAGCGTGTACGCCTCGACTTTTATTGCTTTCGAGCTTTTCAAAACACGTCGGATCCGTTATCCATTGGGAACTAAGCGGGATCGACGAAGAAGATAGTAGTCCTTATCTCGATTTCGAAATACGCTAGAAATGTCTTCTTTTTTTTCCTTTTTCTACACTCTTCTCTTTTTTCTTTTTTCTCCGAGTTTTCGTTCTCTTTATACGATAAATTATTTAGCAACATTTACAAAACATTCGTCTCTTATATTCCATACGTCATTATCATTCGTTTAAAGATACATTTCTCTTCTCAATCCTACCCCGTTATGTAATATTTAATCTACATACAATCCAGTTATTTTCATTGCAAGAAATGTCCATGTACGATGATTAAATTACCTCTATCGATGGTTCATAGAATCGCCGGTACCGAACACTTCGGCAAACTTTCCCTTTTCCATTGAAATCATTACGTCCACCTTCGGGATGATTTCTTCGTACGTGCCAGGCGTAACATAGCATCCAGTATGAACCGAACGTGTAGGTATGTACGCACGTATGCGCGTGTCTCGTAAATCTCTGGAGCGTACGCGAATCGGTCGAAAGATTACCTGGAATCGGCCCACAAACAAAATCATTTTCGAAGAGGAAATAAAAACGGCAGGGATACGCGAGTACGAGAAAGAGACAGAGGGAGATAGGGAGAGAGAGAGAGAGAAAGAGAGAGAGAGAGAGAGAGAGAGAAATATGGGAGGCCTCTTTTAAATAGCCGACCGTCTGGAGTGTTCGCGACTGCAACGCGCGACGTATCGCGTGCACTCGGCATTATGCGCATGTATAAGCTCTTATTTTCAAGAGTGACCACGCCTCCCTGAAACGACCAACACGTGTACGATCGTCTCGATCAATTAAGTTTGCATTTTTTTCAAATAGCCAGAACCTTTTCCCCTGGAAGTCCAAGAAGAAATCGTGTCACGTGTCTTCGTTAATGGAGCAAGCAACTTTCCCGTTTGTTATCATTAAGAACGATAACGAACTTGGGTCCCGTAGATGGAAAAATGTGTTTTAGGGTCCTATGCTTTCGTACATTTACGAAATGTTGACTCTTGTTCGAATAAGATAGATTAGAAGCCGTGGTATGCAGCTCTCGCGTTATCGCGACTGATACGCACAGATTATACGACCGTTTACACGTGTCGGATTTGTTTACAACGTAGGAGAAGGAGCGGTAGGAGTTCGTTAGATATCCTGACGGTTCTGTTACGCTTAAAATAATACGAAATGGATGTCTTTTTTTTTAATCGAGTTATCTCATTTTCATGATAGCCAACGTAAGCGATGCAGGATCTTATTACGTAACTTTCATTATTTCATTCGATCTTTCCTCATTTTTATTATCACCTCGTACTTCGCTATTGCTCGCAGCACACCGGCATATTTCTCTCCTTACGTATTCTCTTTCCGTGTAACACCGAAGTTCGAGATGTCCTCGCGTAAGAATAGCGAGTAATCGGAGGAGTCCGTCACCAAGGTTGAACCGTCTGGCTCATCTCGACGACGTCGAAGGAACGACGCGCGAATCGGGAAGACGATGCATCGAGCTTATCTCGTCGAGACGCGACGTTTCCTTGGATGTCGGCAGTCGAACTTTTCCCGTTTTACTTTTTTTCTTTTTTTTTT
>JAIFRP010004357.1:1069696-1087608 GCA_032403825.1 Odynerus spinipes
AAAAAAAATGGCACGGCAACGAAGGGAAAATATAATTAAAGAAGTCGACCGTAAAGGCGATCAACGCGTTTATACGGAACGTTGTCCACAGGTGTTCGACATTGCTGCAATCGCTCGGTGAACGTAAATTACCGGTTTCTCCGATTCCTCTCCCCTTACCTCGCGCTTCTCTTTTCTCCGCAGATCCGTCGAGCCGTCGCTCGCCGACAAATCTGCTCGATCTCGCCAGACCGAGCGTTCTCCGCGCGTTTCTTCTCCTAGGAAGCTTCCTGTCTATTTTGCGAGACACGAGTAACGAGAAAAATCGGGACGCGTCGATTCGATTGAAATTCGTGGCTGAAATTTCGTGCGATCTACGAAGAACTACTTTTGATCGACTTTACTTCCGGCATCGTTATTCGTATAATAAACGCGACGTCTTTAGTCACTGCCATTCGAAATAATTTTCCATTCGCTGACGGTAAAAAAGAATATTTCATACGGCCCCTGTCGGTAATCTCATTGATATCAAACGTTTCACCGGAAATAATTTCACGTAGGAACGATAAACTAAAAAGTTATCTCGCTTGACAATAATTACAGACACACCCCGTATATATCATAGCGCAGTGTTTATGCCACAGCACTTATCGGCGAACTCGACATACACGAGAGCACGTACGTACTTAGCGATAGAATCGTTCGAAGCTCGCGAAACGAACGCAACCGAGACTTTCTCTCGTGCGATCGTTTCCTCGAGAAGCAAGAGACGGCGAAGCGGCAAACTTCTTCTTCTCGATCATTCGGATCGGGATCAGCAGTGGAATCACTTGACGTAGTGTTTCTTCCTGGTGGATGTCCTAACGCATGGTGCGTCGCTCTTAGTTGACACCGAGTTATCTTTCCACGTGTTCCTCGTGGGTGTCGTGGGATCACTGAATCTGCTCAAAGTTTTTGTCAGATTCGAATATTTAGTCCCGGTGTTATTATTATTATTATTATTGTTGTTGTTGCTGCTCTGCCCGGTATCACGAAGTTCACCCTCGAAGAATCGACACATCTCTCGCACCGGCACCGATCTAGCGCCACGATTTAAATCGTGGAGCGACCTGGCCCGTTGCTTTCCTCTGGGACTCGGCTTGGACTCCGACCTACCAAGATCCTCGGTACTCCTCGCCAATCGACCACCCAATCTCGATAGCGACTCGAACAGCGTGAGCTTCTCGCGAACCGGCACGTAATGGTCGACCCTCTGACACCTTTCCAGCAACCTGGCGACGTCTTCCTCGCAAGGTGGTTCCTTCATGATCGACAACAGCCCCGTAGTCGTCGAAGATCTTGGCAAGCTCATGCAACCGTCGGTGATCACCGTTCTCGTCGTGGTTCTTTCGTTTCCTTGGGACAAGTGACGTGGCACCGGTATCCTCGAGGATATCGCAGCCAGTCGTTCCTTTCGCTCTTGCAGACTCTCCACGCTCGTGCTCGTTGCTTGTTGCTGAGTCTGTTGAGGCTGACCCTTTTCTCGGAAGATTCTCCTTTCACGAGCCCGACTTCTTCGTTCGCTGTTCGCATCGGTTCTGAGGATCCCGCTGGTAACGGTATTGTTATTGCACCGCGTTGGATTGTCATTGCTGCCGGTAGCGTTATTGTTATTATTGTTGTTACTATCGTTGTTGTTCTTGTCGTCGTCGGCTCGACGGTTCTCCTCGAATCTAACTGTGTAGGGTTCGGTGGGTTTGACGGGTGGTAGTCTACCCATCGCATTTTCGTTTCGAACGATCCCAACCAGCTCCGTGGTAGTCGTCGGTTCCTTCCTTGACGATCGCACGAGAGCATCGTCATTGTCGTTGGCCGAATAGTATCTACCTCGAGGTCCGTGTATCTTAGGAAGCTCGTTATTGTTTTCCTCGGCTCTAGCTTTCCGTCTCCTAGCATCCTCTTCCAAAACCCGACGACTTCTGGCCTCGTTCTCCCGTCTACGGTTTTCCTTGTACCTCTGTATCCTCTGTTCTTTGGTCTCAGGCTCGGACAAGGAGACGGTCGAGTCTACCGAGTCCACGCTCGATCGGCAGACGCCACCGCTCCACGGAAGACTGTCGTCGCTACCTTCGCTGCTCTCGCTGCAACCCCAGGTTCTCGTCACCGTTTGATCCTTCGTCGTTATGATCGCCGGGATACTACGAAATTCTCCCAAATTATCCTCGTCGCTGGAGTTGCTGCTCGACCAACCACGCAACTCGCTTCTCGCTCGTCTTCGAGAGTCGTCGAGTATACTGGTCGAATTTTTTGCGCTGGTTTCGATCGGTGATTCGATCGGCCAGCAACGGAGTTCGCTTCGCGAACGTCTTCTGGATTCTGTGGGACTCTCCGGAAACGGTGCCGGTCCTCTGGGGCAGACTGTTAGAATCTCCAGGAAGTTCAGGCAACGTCGGGCTCGAAACGGTGTCTGCCTCACCAACTCGGCCGCTATCGCTCTCACCCAGGACCAGTATATCGGCTCCGTGTCGGCCTGGAGAAACAGAAAGCAAGGTGAACCACTTAGGATGGTTAGGTATACTTGAAATTGCGATACGTTCTGAATTGAGATTATACGAATGCGCGATCGAAAATCCTTGTACTCCGAAGTTAGTACGAGCGATAATAATATGTAAAATAGCGATTTTACTTTCATATGAATTCGTCTTAATTTTTAGAACTTTATACACTCTCGCATATTTATATTCCCATTTTTGTTCCACTTACAATTCACGCTGACGATATTTTTATATATCTAATTTATCTCTATCTAAAATTGTTATATACGTTTCCTTACGCTTCGAAAGCATGAGAATAGAAACCCAATGATTCCGACACAGAATTATCGCTACCAGACGGAAAGAAAAAGAGAAAGAGAGAGATGAGAGTCGGACCGATAAGAGGAGTAGTCAAGCAGGACGGTCGAAGAACCGCGACACGCGATTTCGCCGGTCGATTCGAAAGTCGTCGGTTCCCCGAGTACCGAACCAGCCGATCTTGGAATTTACACGTTATACCATCGGAAGCAAAACTCGTTGTGTGCGCCGAGTACGAACTTACTCGACCTTCCTGAGCTCGTTCGACGACACCAATGTCTCGGACATCTCATAAAAGATATCTCTATCGATCTCGGCCTTGTCTTCCCAAAGAGAGAAAGAGAAAGAGAGAAGAAAAAATAGCGGATATGACACTTCGACCTTGCGCCTACCAGCACGACCATTAAAACAAAACTCCTTCCATCATCTGAATATACCGGAAACGGTACGTCAAGATGATCACGGCTAGGTACTCGAATTAAAAGGATGATTGTTATCCCAAGAGAAGCCTCCGTCATGTTTCTCTCTTTACGCCGGAGTTATTAACAGGCCAAGAGAACGGCGACGCTCTCCGTTTAGCCGAACGCGATAAGAAAAATCTATCGTCTCGGTTGGATCTGATCTCTTGGCGCGGCTGTGTTGAGACTAGTCATCGTGGTGACGTCCTTGGATCGACTAACAGCAAAACGAGCGGGCGAAGCAACGACTCCCTCGACGGTGAACGAAGATGGTGGGACTCCTTGACAATGGTGGGTCATGGGAGAGTGGCGAGCCTTACTCCCACGCGTCCGTTTACCATCCAGATCAGCAGCAGGCAGTAGCGGATTTCGACCTTGCCTACTGACCTTATTAAATCCTTTGGAATCGCATGTTGGTACTTACGTCACAATTCCTTGCCTCTCTCTCTCTCTCTTTTTTTATTTTACTCATCCTACTATTAAATTTTCTTCTCTCTGTCCTTGCTGATCGAGCCGAGCTATTAGCGCGTTGCGTGACGCGAATTCGCCTATCCTTCTACGTACTCCCGTCTAACCGGATACAAAGGAGAGATTGCATCCCGTCGTTTTTATCTACGATCTACCGAGAAGATTTTTCGAAGATCGAAAATTCGAAATCCGCGAAACCCACGGGACGAGCCGGTTTTATGCAAAGCAAGGAGAAAGTCGAAGTCGACGAATCGAAAATTTGGAGGGTCTAAAAGTTGTACGTGTTGCTAACTAAATTCTCGACCTACGTATTCACGTGTATCTATGTATCTACGCGTCTACGTATGTATGTACGTAGTATAATGAGTTAGAAATCGAATGGGCGACGTTGCCAGGCCATAATTAGAAGTTGCAACGTTCGGTGAAACGGGAACCCGGAGTCCGTCGGGCACGAGAAAGTGTTTACAGTCGAGGAAACGGATCGTGCTGGAGATAAAGGCCGTTTACATTGCTCCGTGCGTTGAATTATCTCCCTCTCTTTCTCCTCGAGCGCGGTATCCTTTTTCGAAACGGAACGGAACGCGTTGAATGGACCATCTCGAGTATCGATACTCGATAAACCATCTCGTGACTTTTTCCAAGTCAAGTTTTTGCGTTTTTCGCAACAACAAAAAAATATGCTATTATATGTTTTTTCTTTCCTTACCCAGAACGTAGCTAGCGAGTGACCCTGAGAGTTGCTCAGAGTGAATCCAAGGGCTAGGGCATGAGGTTGACATAGACTGGGTGCCGCTTGACGAAGGTTCAACGCCCTTAGGGGCAGCTTCATTGAAGTACCCTCGACCCACAACCATCCCATCCTGATCGAGACGGTCCTCCTCTCGGCCAGGTTTTCGACGTAGAGCTCCCCTGTAACACAAAATTAGGGGACTAATGAGATTCGATCGGATATGATCGTAAGAGAGATTAACATTAAGTCCATACGCGTATTATGGCTCTCATCCTTTTAAACGGGATAGAGAGAGATGAAAACGAAGAGCTTAGTATTCACGAAGGTCGACACCACCAGCTTATCGACCCTTTGTATATGCACACTATCAAACAAAATTAACGTGATTATCTCGAAATTAATTCAAAACACGGCCCGTCGTCCTATTTCAATCGAGTCAGCCTGTACATCGAAGTTATTAACGGAAGTGTGTTTATACTCATTTGCATATACCGTGTGGGTGATCGTTATGTCTGTTACCTCAGTCACTCTCTAATAATTATAATCGTTAATTATCGCGACGAAATTATACACTAATTGGATTCTATATTTAAAGCGAATCGATCAAAATGGAACGGCCTGTAGAGCGTATACGCATTATCGTATCGTTACCAGCCCCCGTTCGCTCCGTTCTCTTCGCGACGGAGAGATATGTATTTTAAACGCGTTCGGACGACAATACGAATGATTTGTTGCGAGCGGAAACAACCGAGAGCTTGAGAACGGACGCTGAATCACTCCGATGCACGAGTTTTCTTGAGCTCATCTTTCTCTTTCTCTATCTCCTTCTTTCTCCTCTCTCTCTCTCTCTCTCTCTCTCGGTTCATACGAGCACACGTAGGTGATGAGAGAGAAACTGTATGCGTGTATAAGGTCAACGAATCGAGAGATTGACGTCATTCTATCAAAAGGCGTGGGAGTGGACGTGTGTGTTTGTACGTACGGAACATATGCGAGCGAGAAACACGCCACGATATATTTCCCTTTCGTCCGTCTCCGGCAGAAACGTATTAATCTACCTAAATACACACGCTTTTCAGCATCCCTCAGAAACGAACGGTTATGGGAGAGATTGCTCGAGTCTTCGCTAAAGTCTCCAGCCTCTCTCTATCCTCTTACTATTTTCGTGTCGTTCTCTTACGGCGAAAATAGACCGGCCGTCGCGACTCTCCCGCAGCAAACAAGACGAACAAGATCCCGTGGTCCTCCTCTTTCTCCGCCTCATCGTCGTCGTCGTCGTCGTCTTCGTCGTCGTCGTCTTTACGTCTTTGCGTTCCACGCGAGAGGAGAGCCCTTAAGCCCGACAATTTCCTCGTTTGATAAAGTAACCGATCTAATCTCTCCCGCTGCGATACACCATTCCGGTAAATTATAACCCCGAGGAAAGTAGAACCAGTTAGATTAAGGCCTCGTCTCCTGACCGTAAGAAGGCATCTATTTTCTTCTCCTCTTATATTTTTTCTTCGTTTTTTCGAAATGCGAGAATGGAGATGAACACAAATTAGACAGAGCCGCGCTCGTTTTAATTTTACTCGTTTCTTTCGATATTTTGTCGCGACGACAGAAATCGAAAATAATACGAAGGCGTTTCGATCGGATCGAGGATAAAAATCTGATGACTGGAGGAAAGAAAGAAAATCAAAGAGACAGATCTTATATCGTCTAATGAGAGAGACGGATGGGTTACGAGTTGGTATCTGGTCGATGGAACGAGATAACCAAGACGTCTCACTTTTCCGCTAGCGTGGATCACTTTTCAGTTTTCTTTTTGAATTATCACTTCAGTGTAGAACCTGTGACATATTTAATACGATAAAGCTCGACCTTTCGATGGCTGAATATCTCATAATTAGTTTAACTTTTCTCATTGCAAATTTAACCGAAAAATATGTATGTGCCCTATATTACATTAATCTAAACTATTTTATAGCGAGACAGATTGAAAAACATACTTTCTTCTCTCATTATACATACCGAGCACGTAATAAATCATAAATCCGTTTCAATTCGAGTAGAGCTAAAAGCTGCTCCATTACGTTCATCTCCGGTCTCTCCGGAAATGATCCCCCCTTATCGCACAAAATTTCAAAGGACACACTCGCGTACTCCATAAAGGTACTTATCGAAAACGGGGAGCGGGGGCGCGATCGTCCGGATTCCTGGAATTTCTCTCTGACCGATAAGAAAGCAACCGCCAGACGGAAAACGCGTGAGCCTGAGAGGTCCTTCACCTGCATTCCACGTTCTCGTATATGTACGTGGGTGACAACGTCGTATCGTGTCCCTCGCTCCTGTTTCTACGACCTACGACACGCTCGCGCGCAAACCGCGAAAGCTTTCACGCCAACCTGTCGCTTTGATCTATGTTAGTACGGTGGTACGTGGATCTGTACGGTGTGCAAACGACGATAGCGAATACTAAAATACTTTTTTTCTATTTTTATCATCTTTACGATCATTTTATTCGAGCTTAAAGGTCAAAGATCGAAGATTTAAGATCGAACAATTTTTATTTCGCTTTAATTAAGATTTAGTCTAATCTGCAATTCAAATGAAACATCTTTCTAGTTTTATTATCCCCATTATGATTCCACTCGACTTTAAATATACAAAAATTTAAGATTACGATTGATTCAATCGATCGACGAAGTTGAACACTGAACACTGATTAGAAACAATGACTCTTACTCTTTAAAACGATCTATAATTTACTGTCAACGAACGACCAAGGTCGATTCACGCGTCGTTAAAAAACTAGACACTCGAAATAGTCTGGAAACCTGCGTTTGCATCGCGTTACATATATGTATATACATATATATGTAATCTAAACAAGGACTAGGTACTCCCACTACTTTTCTACGATTGTCCCTCACCGTACGAACGACGCGACGCCTGACAAGCTTGACGGTCGAGCTCGCGATCGCGCCAAGTATTATCGGACCGGTCAAGGAAGCGTGCACGCGCTTCTTTCGTTCGTTCGTTTTTTTGCGGTTACAGTTATCGCTCGGAGCGTCGATTATGACGACGCTATGAATTTTTTTCGTTATCTATCGAGACGCCTCGCTAGCGAGCGAACGAGCGAGGGAACGCTTCGAATTATGAATTATTTCTTCCGAAGTATCGATCCACTCTCGGAATGGAAGCTTCCTTTAAACTTTCTTCCTCTTCTTCTTCTTCTTCTTCTTTTTACTTCTCCCCGGCTCGTAATGGCGTGCTCGTCGAAACGAGTAGCGAGACACCGAGTTAATTATAATTTTTCTCTATCGCAAGGTTTACGAGACTTCGGTAGATACGTGTATTCGAATCATAAAACGAGCGTATTCATCATTGAAAAGTGGCGTGAAGACTAATTATAGGAGCGATCGTCGAACATATATTTCGCGATTGTAGTCCGCGACGTTATTAGAGTCTCTAAGCCAGTAGGTATCGGTTCTCCCGCGGTAATTACGCGTGTGCAATGTGGAACGACGCCGTTTTAATTTCCGGATTCGTTTCACGGAAATGGCCGTCGTGGAGAGTACGGGAACGCCGTCGCCGTTCCTCGCCGTCTCTTGTCTTTCTCCGCGTTTTTTCTCCGAATCTTTTTTCATTTAAAAGCAATCGAGAATGCAACTTGCGAAATCAACGGGTGTGACGGCCACCTCCGTCGATTCTACCGCGAGCCGCGATCTAGTTATTAAACCGCCGATGGCCTCTCTCGTGGCGAGCGTTAAATACATCCGACACCGTTTCTAATAGCCATAAGAAAGGCATAAAGGCCGCGCGAGCGCTCGAACGAGTCGTCGTCGCTGGTGTGTGCCGCGACTCGAGCTCGTTCTCGATTTCTCTAAATTCCGTAGATACGTCGACCAAAAATCGTTTGCCCCGCATTTTCGAGCGTTCCGTGAACAAAGAAACGAGGAAATTATAGCGTCTGGATCTGTTTCGCGATGAAGCTTCAAAATTGTACTTGCTAATTGTACAGTGGATCGTAGTAAAATAATTTTACGGTCTTGTCAATAGCGGATTATCCGGCGAGATCACGAACGAACGTTTTTATTGGTCTGACTCATTAGGTTCAAGGTCGTTTCATTCTTTTCTACGACCGTACGAAGTATTAATCCGATGGCGAGGATCTTTCCGCGAATAGGAGGACGATACGACGTGAATCATCGAGGTGGGTACTCGGATTCTTTCCTGACCGAAGTAGTCGCGTCAATTACATCAATTACGTGGCTCGATTGTGTTACTTCGAGCGTAAATGGAATAATAATTTACTCGCGAAGCGAGCCGGGGAACGTAAGAAGAAATACATATCTATCTTCCTCTTTTTTGCACTACGAACTTTCCTTCCTTAATATTCCCGGCTATTGTAGTAGGTACGTTCCTTCGACGTTTTCCGCTCGAACACCTCCGTTCACGAAAAATTCATCGAAGTGGACACCACCTTTTCCCTGGCCCTTCGAACTAACCGAGAATATCTTTGGTGGCACGGAAGACGTCATTTAAAGTCGGAAGGAGCGGGAAGAGAGAGAGAGAGAGAGAGAGAGAAAAAAAAGAAAGAAAGAAATACTCGAGAATGTAGACTCTCACGATCCATTAAGTCCATCGAAAGGAAGAAAAACTCGGTGGAGGTCGGTCGAACGTTCCTGTCCTACGTGTGGACGCCCCATAAATAAAGAGAGCGCCGTAGTCGTCGTAGTCGTAGCCGTCGGGAGACCCGCATATCCTGCTGTTTTAAAAAGTTCCGCACACAGAGAGAAGGAGAGAGAGAGAGAGAGAGAGAGAGAGAGAGAGAGAGTAAACCGAGAGCCTCCTAAACGCAGTCAGTCGCGTATTCGACGCGCGCATCGGGGCGTGTTCACGGGTCTGGCACACACCGGAAGCTCGTCTCTCAAATCCGACAAAAATTGAAAGCTTCGTTGCAGTTTATTTGATAAACTCAAAAGTAATATCTTAAAATTTGCGTATAAATTTAATTGTACAATTAAATATGTATTAGAAGCAAATAAATAGAATATATACTTTTTCCACTTACAACGTCGTTACAAATCATTTCGAGAACCTTTTCTTATATACATATATCCAAATGCAATAAGAACATGGCCGTTTTCGAAAGTTTCGCCTACGGTAAAAAAAGAAGAAAGACTCCCATCGAACTACAATGCGAACCGGGGAACAATGACGTGTCGCATCAAGGAAACTCTGTCTCTCCTTCTGCGTCTCCTCCTTCTTCCTTTTTTTCATGGGAAAACTATTAACTCGATGCGGCCGAACGCGGCCGAAGCTATTAGTTGGCACCGACGACGTGACCGGTGGTATGTTCTATCGTAAAAGTGGAAAATGAATGTTTTTGATGCCTCGGGAAAGAGAAAGAAAGAGAAAGAGATGGATTAGTTTAGTCGACCTTCCGTAATTACGGCGTTTTATCTCGCCGAGCGTGTGCACCGAATGTCGTTATCGTTTCTTATATACGTCGTAAAGGTAGTAAGATAAGATAGTACGATTAAAGCGAATTACTTTGATAAACGATCCCGTCAAAGGCGAGATAAAAATCGGCGAAGACTTTGTAAGACTCGAGTCCATGGAAAATAGC
Source organism: Odynerus spinipes (assembly GCA_032403825.1). Classification (NCBI taxonomy): domain Eukaryota; kingdom Metazoa; phylum Arthropoda; class Insecta; order Hymenoptera; family Vespidae; genus Odynerus; species Odynerus spinipes. The sequence continues at coordinate 1,079,780 of JAIFRP010004357.1, forward strand.
GGGAAACTTTGTCCAGATGACGGAGTAGGGTTGAATTTTTCCCAAACGTGTCCATGAATATTTATTTATTCGTACGAACCGTCAAAGGAGACGAAAGAAACGACGAGGAACGACCAGTCGCAATGTGAACGCGGCTTTATGAGTTTCCCTCGCTTCCAGTTTTATCTGTCCCTTATGCTTGGCCCACACCGAGCTGCACCGGCAGCGGCACGTTTCACTCAGGAAACCGTTTATTTCCTCAGATCCCGTTGATAAAGCCGGGACGTTGCGTGTCTAACGAGTGACACTCGTCTAACCGTACATACCATATTAATATTACCCATCGACTCTGATACACTTATCCCTTTCAAACGGTGATTTCACTAATGTCCGCAAATAAAGAGACAGAGAAAGAGAGAGAGAGAGAGAGAGAGAGAGAGAGAGGAAAAAAGAAAGCGTTCGACGCGGATGAAAAAATCAGTTTGAATTCTCCACCGGAAGTGGGCAATCATTTCACGAATGAACACTGGCTTTGGTTCGACCGTTGCTTCCTGGACACGATTCGTTTTCTATGAAAAAAGATAGCACACTCGCGAGAGAGGAAGGATATACTACGAGCGCGGAACGTTATCGATTCGGGAAGGTCGAACGACGAGATAGACAGGAAGAAAAAGGACGGAAGCTCGCTTGCTCGTTCGCTCGCTCCTTCGTTCTCTGCCTTTCTCCCGAAGGCTCTCCTTTACATTACGTACCGTTGCCTCGGTCAACACACGCTAAAATCCCGTTTAACAGTCGTCCATTTTTCACCTCGCTCCTTCACGCTCCTCTGCCTCCTGTCAGTCCTCTCGCGTCATCCTGGCCAAACAGGACCCCGCCCCGGACCTTCTCTCCCTCTGTCTCTCTCGCACTCGCTCGGTGTCTACGTGCCTGACTACGTGTGCACGCACGCTTTTCTCTTTCTATCATCCTTTCTGTTTCTCTGTCTCTCCCTCTTTCTCTTTCTCATTCGAACGAAGGAAGAGGATATCTATCCTCGAAAGAATCATGAATTATTTATTCGCGAGAGCTCATCAGGAGGAACACCCTCGATCCTCGTGAATATCCTCGATTTTCCACGCAGCCTGTCACGCTACTGGTTCGGCCCTTTTTTACGTTTTTTTTTCTATCTTTCTATCTCCTTCCCTCTCGCCACAACACGAAATCCCTTCGCACCGGGGCCCCGGAGGATCAGGATGTTTGGATTTCATGGTCGACTTTGATATAGCATGAAAAAAGGAGCCGGCGTTTAGTTCGAGCGTGTCTTCGCTGTTAGAGAGTCTTTTTTAATTATTCATGATTATGTTCCCCACACGCGGTAGAAAGTGACGTACGATGAAATAAGATGAGAAGGCGGAGGTGGCGGCGAAGGAGGAGTTGGGACGGTGGCTCGATGAACTTTCGGTTTTTCGTTCTTTGCAATAATTTATCGCACGGTGGATCGCGTTAAGAGCACGCGGAAGGAAGCGCTGTAGAAAGGACACGTCGAACTCGGTGGTGAAACCCGACGTGAAAGTGACAAACCCGGGTGTACGTGTCTGTGTGTATGTGTTCGTATATATATATATATATGGATGAATGAATGTAGGCGCGCGCGTGATGGACCAACGTGACTTGTCGGTGCTACCGGGAAATGCCTGAAAAAGAGGAGTGATAGTTGAAAGAGTGGGAAACACGCGGGACCGTTTAAAATTATACGAGACGCGTGATAAAATTCTGCCGGGTCACCGGAAACGCGCTTGTCCGTTAAAACCTCGCTCTTATCTTGCTAAGGAAAAAGAGAGAAAGATAATGCGAATGTTGGGAGAAAATTAGACGTTAAATATATTTTCTAAAAATTGGTAATTACGTATACGCGTTTTTTACTTTTCTCAAAAACTTTGTTATTTCGCGTTTTCTCATCGGTACGGATAAATAAATTGTCTACAAGATTAACGATTAGTTTCATACCTTCTGTTACGTAAAATTTTCCCTTTCTCGAGTTGAAAATAGTTTCGATATCCCAGAGACACCAACTCGGAAAAGCGAGTTATTTCGTAAATTCGAAGCGATCCCGCTCGCACGGAGCCAACGTGACTTCCATTGTCTCTCCGACCGAAGCAGACTGTTCGTTAGCGATAATTATACCACGGAAAACCGTTATGAAGTTATACGAGGTAGCGTTTTTGCCCGTAACCCCGTTAAAATGAACGCGACGTTGGAAAACTCGCACGAAACTGCTGGACGTCGGGTGCCACCTCCGGTGCGAACATAAAGATCGATCGTTTCTTTTCGAATCTCTTTTAACGTAATATTACGCAGATATATAAATAACAATTTTCCAAGCGAACTGCACCGTTTTACGAGCCGACCCCTCCGGAGATAGAATTTAAATGTTCCGAAAGGTACGCGAAGGCCATCCCTCCGCCCTTTAAATGGCCACCGGTTATATGTGGGGTCAATCGAGAAATTTACGGACGATCGAGAAGAGAAGCTGGGTAACTGAAGATCTCTCTCTCTCTCCCTTCCTCTCCCTCTCTCTCCGTGAAAGAGAAAAGAAGGAAAAGAAAAAAAGCGAAAGGTCCTTCGATGGAATCGATCGTTCATAGAAGGTCAAAGGCACTCGTAGACACCCGGTAGATCGAGCAGCGAGCACCTCTAAAGTGGGTCAGTAGAGTCACCGTTCGCACTGTCAAGGTAAATATGTATAGGTATACATATATGTATACACATATATAAAAAAAGGAAGAAGAAAGGTCGAGGAGGATGGAAAGATGGTCGAGTTCTTTTCATTCCTATATGACATTCCCGGGTACCGTTTTACCGAAACTAATTAGAATTCTATCGGCTCGTACCCGAATCGATAGATTCGATAGATCGAGATGACGAGATTATTTCGCTATGATCATTAGGAGGTGCGCGGGAAAGAGAAAAAACACACATAGGCACGGTGTAACGTGATCTCTCGGGAGAGCAAGATATGCAAAAAGGGGTAAGAAGAATCCGGCCAATGATGAACGAAAGAAAGAGAGAGAGGCAGAGAGAGAGAGAGAGAGAGAGAGAGAGAAAGATAGAAATAGGCCGTAGGAAACCCCCTTTTTCTCGTGGTCATCAATCTTCTCATGTAAATCGCGCATTCGTCTTCGCACGAGTCATTTATTATTATCTCGCTTTGGATCTTTCTACGGACCCCCCTCTCACTCTCTCTCTCTCTCTCACTCTCTTTGGCACCCCTCGTACGAATAAACGACGTGCATTGTGCAAACGCGTTCTATCGGACCCACGACGGCTTTCCACGGCGACGCGCGAGCCCGTTGCTACGCATACGACTTTGTGTATTCTGCGTGAGACACCTTGCAAGTGAGATTCTCCTTCGGAAAGAAAAGAGAACCGTTTTCTCGAGGAAGCCTAAAGAAAAGAAATTTTCTTTATCCATCCTCGAATTTTCTGAGCAACGTCTTCGACGAGAGTCTTTACGTTTTTTTTTTTCTTATCCACTTTACGCGTCGTTGCCGGTGGCAACGAGGAGAGGAGATAGAAGCTCGAAGAAAGGCGAGAAGATGAACGAAGGGAGGAGAGGGAAGGGCGGGAGGGAAGGGACAAGAGACAGAGAAAGCATTCATCCACTCTTCGCTACACGTGTTTCCTCGAGCGTTTCTCGAGCTGCCTCGCTTTGCTCGGCGAGTGGACCTCGAGATGGGAGAAGTCTCGAGACGGCGCGAAATCGCTTAATTGAACGCGAAATCTCGGTACTAACGTAAGCGCGCGAACGGAAGAGCGTAGATATCATCGGCCATTCCGTGGGAAAAGATTTTCTCGCGGAAGACGATTTCTGATGAAGTTAATACTTTTAAGACAGATGACACACGCACAGTGTGTGTTCCATGCCCTGGGAGTCCGATCTAATCGGTGACGCACCGTCTATGTCCTGTGAAAGAATTCGCGTTATCAGCTAGTATTGTTAAAGCGGTCGGTGAAATAAGATAGCGTAAAAGAAATGTTATAGAGAAGATTGCGTGAAATCGAGAATTAGTACTGGATTCGAGATATTTGAGATATTATACGATGAAAAAGACCGGCGTGTCCATTGTCGGTCGGCTCGGCAGAAAATCAAAGACGTATTTTTCTCTGCTTATCGCGGCGAATCTCAAAGCTACTAATCGACGAATAAACAAGAATTATACAAAACAAAAAGAGCTTGATTTTATACGAACGTCCACCGACCAAAGTAAAGATCAAAAGTTGCCGTTCTTGTCCAGGATCCGATGGCACACAGAATGCCGTCCGATTTGATTCTTTATGTTCTTTATTATAATAAAAAAAGCAAGCCAGTCGCCGAGGATAGTTTTGTTGTCCTTCGGTCGGTCTCGAACGTATTAAATGACTACGATCTAACGTTTCTTGAGATTTCCTCTTTAGTTTCCTGCTTCTTTGTCTTCGCGACGTCTTTCAAACGGATACGTATCCGTACGTCGAATAAAATTGATTGTCGATAAATCGACGCTCGGTGACTCGCGAGAAACGTAGATATATTATAGAAATTAGTCTTCTTTGGGGAAAAAAGAGGAGATCAAAACGACGGGGCACGTGAAGGAGAGAAATCCAAAGAAATTCACTGGGAATTCATATAGGAAAGCGAAAGCGTATCCCATTCGGAAAGACTTCGCCGTTTTCTATTAAGTGACTGACAAATCGAGCAACGATGACTCGTCGGCGATGGCGGTATAAGAAAAATCGACGAGGAGTCTTCGCCACGGAAATTTGTTGCGATTTCGAGTGTACACTGCGTACCCGGTGAAGAGACAAAAAATTATGCTCTCGGGATAAAGGAATAAAAAGGAGAAGGGCGAAGGACCTCCAACGGTCGACAAGGAGAGACACTTTTATCCCCCCAGGGAGAGAGAAAAAAGTAGAGAAATGATCGACGATCTCGAATTTACCGATGAATTCCTCTTGGAAGCCTCGGAGAAGGACCACAATGGGAGCTCGGCCTACAGGACAATGCCGATGTTTACCCTAGAAATTATCGGGATCCGTACTTCGAGGGTCGGACACTTTTGAGGAATCGCTCGATCTCTCGCACGCTCTTCGCCAACATTCGATCGCCATTAAACCGTCCTTCGGTTTACTCTTCTTTTCTCTTCTTCCTCGCACGAGACTTCACCCTTTTTTCTTTTCGTTTTTACAGTCAAGGACGAGAAGACCGTGTTTCTATACCGTTACGAGGAAAGTCGACGAGGACACTTTTGTCCTTGAGAAACTCCTCCATCGAAGGACGAGGATCTTGGATCTCTGCTCATTGATCGTTCGATGGATCTCGTAAATATATACATATATGTCCTCCTCGTGTATTTGAGTATGCATTGGCCGCGTATACGTAGCTTCCTCGCTGCGAAGGATTTATCGAAGAAACGAGATTACCACTTTTTATTCCCCGAACGTTCCACGTTTCTGGAATTAATGTGTCTTCTCTCGAGAAGGTCGCACGCTCGTCGGGGATCATTAATCTTTCAATAAGAAATCCTTGACTGCATCCCCTCCCCCATGATTTCTCGTCCACCTCTCTAGGCGTCACCATGCGCTCCTTGGCATCGGTCCTTGTTTTTTTACGAGCGATCGTTAGGGAAACCTGAGGGTCCTTCCATTCGTTTCCCGTTCACGGCGGAAGTACGAAAGAAGAGAATTTTCTTAGCGGCGTTCGATCGATCGAGACACTCGTACGATTCGTACGAGTAATACGAGTACCAAAGTAAAAGAAAGTCAGCGAGGCACCGGTTTCCCCATCGGTTTCATAAAATACCGTGAGGAGTCGAGGGCAATTCTCTAGAGTCCACTCGAAGACCGGTGGCTGCAGTAGAGAAGTCTCGGCTCGAACTCGAAGAAGGACTTTTCTTTTTCGCGTCGATCGATCCGTGCGACCGACTCGATTCGTCTTTTTTCCCGAGTTGCGCGCGTACAAAACGAGCGTATTATGCCTTCGCGAAACAATGAACGCAGGAGTCCCGGAGCGCTCACGTGTGGGGCGGCTTCGTCCAAGGACCAGCTGGCAACTGCTTTTCAATCCTCCCGAGAGAAAGAGAAAAAGAGAGAGAAAGACGAAGAAGAAAAGGGAGGCCCGATCGCCGCCGCCGACGACGACGCCGCGCGATCGCGAACGGGCGCGGAGACCAAGTGCCGCCATGCTGATTGAGAACGAGAATTTTTCTTTCGAGAACGATCGAATGTCGGGTTGATCGCTAAAATCGAATGCCGTTGCAATTTTTCGCATCTTCGACGAAAACGACGTTAAACGAACTTTTTACTTTTCATTATGTATATTAATCTATACTCGAACGTTTTAACGCGACACCCGTAAAAAATGTCGATCGTGATAATCGTGTAAATTGGATTTTACATCGTTAATGGTAAATGAAAAGAGAAAATAAAAATGAGAAGAAGCGTGACAATTTCTAAGGACTTTCTAATCCGAATCTTTATAAAAATACCTCCGAGTCTAAACTACGGAAGAAGGAACGAAGCAGTGAAACGTCTCGCATCTGCTCGCCGTTCTTACAAAGAGAACCGAGAAGCGCGTCGTTTGTCACCCTCCGGCTACTGTCTACGAAAACGCAACTGTGCTTCGTCTTCGGAGGCGTCTCCTTACGACACAACGGGAGAAATAAAAGCGTTTTCTAGGTTTTCGCTATGCGAGATCAATGATCTCCTACCGCCAAACGTGGTAGAGAATCCATTGGTTATTATTAAGACGTTTCGTGGTTCTCCGCAGCTTCCGAACGCGTTACCCCGCGCGACGGGGCGTCGCGCGTGAATCTATGACACCGTGGGGGTGTGTCGCTTCGATTTTTCTCCCAAGTTCGTCGAACGACGACGCCACGACGACCTCGACCGCACACGGATTTCTTTCTTTTCACGGCTATTTCTCCGCGACAGGAAACGTCGTAATTTCGTTGCACCAGGCAGGAGCCATTATTCGCGCTAAAATCTCACTCGAGGAGAGTAACTACGTGGTAAAACAAACCTAATTGCTTTGGGTCGATAATAATAATATTAGCTCGTTATATAATTTCTTTTCTGTTTCCTCTACTTAATATTCGATGCACGAGCCGTGATAAATTGTTATTAGATTTGTTTCAAGCTACGCTGCTACTTTGGTTACGTAACATGATTAAAAGTATCTAACGCATACATCCGAAATTATGCAACGATCTAAAAACAATAAGAATATCGTGAGAGTGGAAGAAACGCATACAATAAGATTCCTATATCGTCGATCTTTTGCCCGCGAACGAGCTCGCGATAAAATGATTTTCGTCTTGTGATATTATCGCGAGACCGTAACACGGTTTAAGTAAAATGAACATCGCACCGTCTACAGTTTATGCAAAATAACAAAGAGACGATTATGCAACGGAAAACAGTTAACTCGCTTTAATTAAGGAAGCGGCACCTTATTATTTTACCGGGTAGCTCGTTCGCTGGAGGTGAAGGAATCATTAACGAGTACGTCACGTGATCTCTCGTTTCTTCCTCGTTTCTATGATACGTTAGATCGTCGTTAGAAGCCTTGAAACTTTGGAAGAGCCGACACAATTTTGCTACGAATCCAAAAGAATTTTTCAATAAGCATCGACAAGAATGTTTATTAAAAAAAAAAACGGCTGAACCGTCAAAAAGTTTGCGTGTATCACGAAGAAGTTAAAACGCGTCTATTTAACGGTCCGTTCAAACACCCTTCCTCTTTTCTCCGTCGACCAATCTTTCCTGACGATAATTTGCACTGCAAATTGCCAGGAAGAAAGAAAAGACGTGAGAGGAGAGAGAGAGAGAGAGAGAGA
>JAIFRP010004357.1:1118023-1132345 GCA_032403825.1 Odynerus spinipes
AGAGAGAGAGAGAGAGGGAGAAAAAGAGGAAAAAGAGCGACGATCGGATTGATTCTAATCGGCGGACACGCTGCTGCCGATCGAACACGCCACTTGAAAGTGGAAACGACATAAAAATAGAAAGTCAGGACGTGTACTTGGCCGTAGCCTAGCTCACCGGCGGGACGATGTTATCCTGACGCGTTGAGCGTCCTTGTTCCTGCGACCGCCATTACGCCGTGTCAAGGCGAAACGCATACGTACGCTCGAACATCGGATAGCAGGAATGCAATCGCGCGAATCTAAGCTTAACGACGCTAAACTCTCTTTTAACGATCGCTTTTTCTCGATCGTCGAGTCTGTCACTCGATTCGTGCTCTTTTTATTTTCTTTCACGAATATCAATTTCTTGGGCACAGAAATTTCTTTCGAATAGGTTAACCCATCTCGACCGGATCGATCGTCTCTCTCGCTTGTCCAAGGGAATAAAAAGAAATTGGAGAAAGGTTCTCGCACGAACGACCTTGTCCTTGAAGATATCCCATCTTCGAATCCCTCAGGTGGTGTACCTGCGTTTCGCAAAATGCGAAGTGCACGACGAAACGAGTCGATATATCGATTCATTTCCGATAATATATTACCTTGCCTCCCCAGGTGATAACGCGCTGTCGAGCCCTTGAGAGAACGGCTGCGCGCATCCTCTTTCTCCCCCGTCTGTGTACACACATTCCGTCTACGCATCTCGCGTATCTTTACAATTTATTATCGTCCCTGCCCATCCTATATCGAGTTTCGTGTTTGCCGTGCCTTCTAAATTGCCACTCTCTATCGACCTATCAAAACCTTTCTCTCTCTCTCTCTCTCTCTCCTCTCTTCTCTCTGCCTGCAATTATCGGACGTCCTTTTCTTCGTTGTTACAATATTGGATACTTTGAGAAATCGTTGTCGGAGAAAACGGGAGACTCTGAATATGCCAATTTTAAGAGATTCTTTTTCCCTAAAATATATTCGACCCCTGGACGAATAATTTTTTAAATTGAACCGAAAATAAGAGTTCATGTCACTTTTTTAAGTCGTACCAAATAAGCTGTGAAATTAACCAGATGATAGGATAATAAATGAATAGAATAACGGAGTTAGGAGAGTCCTTAAAAATACAGAAAGCAAAGGTAGGAAGGCTTTAGTCCTCCAGTTTCCTTTTATATTACCACGAAGCATGCGGGATGACCAGCTTGGGAACGCTGCCTTGGAATATGGCCCACGGGCAAAAAGTCGGGCTCGTTGCGTGACACGCGACGCAACGCTTTTGCTGCATTCACCGTGGTGCGAGTAAGAGGAGCGTGCACGAGAGAGAATGAGAATGCGAGAGGGAGGGTTGCCTTCGGTAAGAGAGGCGGAGTAAAACGGGAGAGAAAACGTGGGTCGTGATGCGAAGCACCGTTTGCGCTTATTTCTAGAACGGCCGGTTAAGAATAGAACGGCGAGTAGACGCTTGAATTAAATATAGCCGAGTGAACGACCTCCAAGTAGATTACGAAATTTCATTGAAGTCACGGAAGATCCGAGCGAGCGACACAGGGGTGTGGTACCTATTCTCCTCTCCTCGGGTCCACTCCTAGCTGCTTCAAGAGCGAACGACGACGACCCTTTGTCGACGTCGTTCTCGTCGTCGTCGTCGTTGATCCTTCAAATCGTTCTTCGACGTTGTTGTTGTTGCTCTCCTCCTCCTCCTCCTCCTACTCCTCCTTTTTCTCGTCGTACCTTCGCTTTCCTTTTCAGGGGAAAAGCGAAAGTAGTCGAAGCTACTAGAGAGATCGATCTTTTTTAGCTTTCACCTAATCGAGACACGGCTCGTTTTATACGACTTATTTTCTAGAAAATTTCCCATCTTTTTGGAATTTCCCAAAAATTGTCGATAATTAGAAAACCTGACGTACGATAAGAGCGTCGTCGTCGTCGTCGTCGTTCATTTTCGAAAAACGTTACTCCCACAGCCCGCGAAGATGTAATCGCTAGCAGAACTCGTGCAGACGACGTTTTCGATAGAAAGCTTCAGCGCGAGTGTCACTCGGGGGACATTAACGAGGATTATAAATATCGAGAAACGAGGGGGAAAAGGGGTAGGAGAGAAGAGGGTAGCGTCAGATGGGGAAAGCATCGTGCTCCGAATACGTTTGGAAGCTCGCTTGGCGTGTGACGACTCTCTCTCGCTCTCTTTCTTTCTTTCTCTTTCTCGCGCGGCCACCGCAAAAGAAAGAAACTGTAAAAACAGAAAAAAACGGTTTGATGGGAAACCAATAACCAATAGTCGTCTCTAGCCCGACCTAAAACCATCCACTCGTTCTGTGAACTCTTGCAGAAGACCGAAATCTCGGTGGGCCAGCGGCTCCCTTCAGTGATTTTCATTCGTCGCTTCGTTACATCCCAATGTAGCTACAAAGAAGATCGATTTTTTTTTTGTTCAAAGGGTTCGCAATTTTTTCGCGATTCCTCCTTTAGGGCTTACAAACGCGCGCGTGTGTAGGTACTTAAATATCGAAAGAATCGTAATACCTAGCTTGAATGGAGTTTTTCGTGGTTTTCATAAGGATTTTCCTTCTGCTTTTGCGTTTCAGAGAAGAAAAGATGCCAGCAGCCGGTGCAGCCGTGCCGGAAGTGGCCGAAGGTGCCGGACAATTGGGCGAGCTCGACGAACCACCGGAACCTCGCGTGCGTGGACCTAGCGGTCGAGCGGGCCTGATGAAACCACTGGTTGTCCTCGCGCTTCCTGGAATGTATCTCTTCTACAAGTACAGCCAGTACAGGCGGGAGCAGCGCGAGCTTTCGCGTAGAAGAGTCACGGAGAGGGAACTCCAGCATCTTCATCACAAAATCGTGAGTGAGAGACCGAACTCTTGTATCGTAACGTTGCGAGATCCGAGAGATTAAATAACGATAGGGTAAATTGTAAAATTCGATTTAAGGATCAAGGACCGTCTTCTAATCTCTTAGGCATCGGTGGAGGAAGGGGCTCGTTAAAATCCACTTTCCTTTTATGTCGCTTAGCCGAAGAGAACGCTTTTGTTTTTGTCCACGAGCTAGAGTCTCGAGATACTAGAGGTTGCGGTGTAATCCACGTAGACGATGAACCAGGATAAGACGTTTAACGAAGATGTGGCTAAGGAAGATAATTGGGGTGGTGCCTGGATGTAGAGCGGAAAGGTAGAGATGGAGAGAGAGAGAGAGAGAGGGAGAGAGGGAGAGAGGGAGGAGGGATTCTAGAAGAGGTTGAAGGGTTCAATTACCTGAGGATAACGCTATCATCGTTGACTGGAAAGTTCCCGTATCGTCGTATCAAGAGTCAAAGACACGCTGCTTCCTCTACGTGTAGCTATTCGAGTCCTCTCGTCGATCCAGCGACGCGAATTCCTTGGTCCTTTTCGCTCAACCATTTTTTTTCTTTTTTCCTTTTTTTACGTACTACTTCAAGCCACGAGCGTGCCTGTAGCACAAAACGCGTTTCGAAAATTTCTGTAATTAAATCATAAACGCGAGAGGATCTTTCGTCGTCCTCTCCATCACGGTATCATCTTTCCTGGACGCATTGCGACTGGTACCGCCGGCTGCCAACGCTAATGAGTTTCTTGCAGATTTTCTACTCCTCCTGCTATCAAAGTGTCTCGAATTATTTACGTAGCGCGGAAGTTGTTAAACATCTCGTACAGCGTCAAATGTCAAAGGTCCTACCACCGGTAGCCGTGGTGGTCTTTTCTATATCTCTCGCTCTCGGTATTTTTTCAGGCCAGGGATGTTGATCAAAGTCAAGTGTCGAGTGTCTGAAGGTTTCCCACCCGAAAGAATTAGAATCTTCTGATATTAAACGAAGGATGAAAGAGGATCTTTAGTCCTCCTTTTGATACGACGACTTCCATTACGAGCCGCCGAGCTTCCGGCTAGATTGGATCGTGTTTGTAAGCGGACGGGAGGCTTTAATAAAAATTGAATTTTCGCCGCTCGGTGAAAGGCTTAAATCGATTTTAACTTTCCCGAGAGGGTTCGAAGCTGGAGAGAGAAAGGAAACGAACGTTCCTCTCGGCTCGAAGTGTATACGTTTCTAAGTTAACATTTCGAACTCCTCGTCGATCTTTGTTCTCTCGCGGTCCCGCGTCATGTATCTCAACGAGCCGCTTGTAATATCGTTTTATCGAATGCAAATCATCGATCGTAATAGAGTTACCTTCGATACCAACGTCCACTCGTATCCCAATAGGAATACATTCGAATTCAATCACCGAGCATGCTCGGGAACGATAAAAATAATAATATTCTCTCGTTCCGGATCGAATCTCCCGGCTTCATCTTAGGATGGCTATTTAGATAAGCCGAGTCATCTAGCCGCATAAAGATCGAAAGGGCTTTGAGTTCCTGGCGAGAGAAGAGTAGGTACACAGCGCGAGCGGCGTTTCCAAGGTCGCATTTTAAGAGGGGCGAGCCACGACGCGCACTGGGTCAGCTTTCGCGATAGAAGCTTTGGCAGCGAGGTTACAGAGGGAGGACTCGAAAGACACGCTGCCAAGAAAAGAGAAGAAGCACACCGCGTTGCTTTTCTCGTGTCCAGGATGGATCGTCGCACTCGCGTGCTCCAAATTCTTCCGCTGCAGCTTCCGCGGCGCGGGCATCGAAAGTAGGACTCCTACTATTACGAGCTTCGGTCCATTTAACTCTCTCTTCTACTCTCTTTCATCTCGATTTATTATCGGCTTCCTGCGAACTACGACGATTCCGTTATCGAAGACGCGGGAACGACGCAGCTACGGAACGATACGCTTCCTTACTGAAATAAAAAAAGATAGCGATAGAGAGAAAGTTGGTGGGGGGGGGTGAAGAAATGGGAAAAAGAAAGACAAGGAAAATCACCGAGAAACTCCCATTTTCCTTCGAGTGCTATTCCGCGATCGGAAAATTCTTTCCTCTTCCAATTCCAATAAACTCCTCTCCTCGTCGGAGCTCATCGTGTCCCTTTCCCCGAGCGAGTCGGCTGGAACTTCCCCGACGACAAATCATCGCTCGACTTAGTTTCGCGTAGAGCACAGACTACTCGTCGTCTCGTCCGTGACGATATTTCATTAGCTGAGAAAGAAAATTTCTCTCTCTCTCTCTCTCTCTCTCTCTTTCTCTCTGGCGCGTTTATTTTACGTTTCTTTACGATGCCGACGTATTACGTACGATACGTTGGATAGCCGCACGAAATTTCCGCGATACAATGGCCGTTGCGTGCGATTAAATTATGAGGGAGAGCCTTGGGGAGATCGGGACTTCTTAACGAGTGGGTTAGCCTCAACCTTGAGGAGAATGTGTGAACGTCCAAGCGAAGGAAAGTTGTTCGGAAGTCGAGTCTCTCCGTCTCTCTCTCTCTCTCTTTTTCTCGACAGGTCCGAAGGGTCTCGTCGTCGTCGGTGCTCGAGGCGACCAGTTTCGTTGAAGTAGATAAGGCTCACGCTAGCGTCGCGTTAAGATCGCGATCGAGCCGGCACGTGCACCTTCCTTCGACATTCGTCTAGCTACCTCGGGGCGAACGGGGTGGCTAGGCTTCGTCTTTCGAAGGAGAAAGGGAAAAAATCGAGCCAGTCTCTCGAGATTTCTAGGAGATAATAGCTCGATGATATCCGACACTCTCTCTTTCTCTTTACTCTCTTTACTAGAGACTATCGTTTTTGTCGAATCTTCGCGTCGAAACGTGAGACGAGCTGGAAAGAGAGTGTCGGCGATGTATCTTTATCCAAGTTTCTTTCCTCGCAGCAGTATTCAACGAATTTAAGTAAAGTTGCAATAAAAATGATAGGTACTCGTGGAATATTAGTTTTTCTTCCATTTTTCGTAGTCTTACAGAATGATCTTGATACGGTATCAATGATTATATTTTCCCGAAATTGTCGCGTTCTAAAGTTTCTCGAACCAATATTTCATTTATTTCTCCAGATTAATTCGAGACCCTCGCACGATCACCCACACGACCCTTCCAATATTCCTCTCCTAGAGAAACTCCGAGTACTTACCGGTTAAACGTCTTGCACTCGCACAAACGCGCGTCGAACTCGCGCGTTCTTGTCTTCGTGCGGCTGCCCGGTTGTGTGGTTAAATAATATATCCCCTCTTGTCTGGCCGATGACCCCAAAAGCCGTTTCGTATTAGAGGTTGATAATACCATTAAGAGCTACCGCACGAACCACCATAATGCGCGCGAACCCCAGAAACGCCGACGATCGATGCAACACCGGCCCTCTTCCTTCCGATCGCGTGTAGTAGGTACCTACGTCGAGCTCGCTCGCTTTTGAGTATGGATCTCACGTATTTCCGGAATACCCTTTTTATTTTATCGTGTGGCAGCTCCTTTCCTTTTTTTCACCTTCTTCGTCTGCTTCCCTTCGGGAAATTGCTCGCCGTTGGTAAAGAATAATCGACTGGTCTAAGGAGGAGGGTTCGTCGCGACTAACGAGATCGAGACTTAGTTATTTACAGCGAGGTATCTCGAAGTTGGTAAAAGTTTATTAAAAGCTAAGCAATTTGACCGGTTGAGAAAAGAATATAAAAGATTCTCGTTTATAAAAATTTAATAGAATGGATCGGATATGATCATCGTGTTCTTTATGATTTTCCAAGAATCATTTCTTGAATTTTTATCCTTTTCTCGCGTGAAACTAAAAAAGTGCCGACGGAAAACAATTCCACAAAGCTTTCTCGTCGGTGGCTTTTCTTTCGATCGTCTCGGCGAAGACGCATCAGTTTTTCCACATTCCCCGTTCTTTGTAGGTCTCTGACTATTTTACTTCTCTTTTTCCTTTTTTCTTTTTCTTTCGAGCTTGCACTCGAGCGATACGGCCGTATTTCTTGCTGGGCACCCACCAACCCTTGCTTCTCACCCCCTCGTTACTTATCATTCTTATTTCTCGTTTCTACGCGTTTCTTCGTAGTCTTTCTCTCTACTTCTTTCTCTCTTTCTCTCTCTCTTCTCCACGAAGTGGATGTAAAGAGGGCCTCCATTCGAAAGGGAAAAAAAATGAGGAAGAAAAAAATTCGCTTCAAAACCCGAGAGAAAAGAGAAATAGTACCTACTTCCTCTTCTCTTTTTTACTTTCTCTTTTATCGCTTTCTTCGACGTCCATTTTTCAATTTGACAAAAATTCTCCTCCCGACGTTCCATCTTTCGATTCCATTCATCCAAAAACCGAAATCCCTCGCATTGAAGTAACCTCGAAAAATTTACTTATTTCCCTCGACGATGCTTCAACGTCTCGACCGAAGAATTTTTCCGAGAGTCCCGCTGAAACCACAAGACAGTGTCTAATAGCCTTCTCGAGACAACGCGATTTATCCCGAGGTAATCTGGCGGATTTGTTATTTAAACAGCTTCCGGCTCTTAGTCGAAATCTTCTTACGTTTTCTCTCTTTCGCTAACTCTTTCACTCCGAACCTCTGAAATTGTAAAAAAAAAAAACAAGAAAATCCAGGCCACCGGGGTGGTACTCCCTTTTCTCTCTTAATTACCGATCGTCTCTTAATTAACGAGGTTAGCCAGTCTGTCCCTCGTTAACACGCACGTAGAGTTCTTAAACGAGTCGGACGTTCGCATAGGGGTGGACAAGGCCGACGTGTGACGTAAGGCGCGCTTACAGATAATAATCGCTTTAGGTCTTAAACGCGTGAGCTTTCGTCTTAGTTAAAAGGACTGCGTCAATCGCATCGAAAGGGAGATCGAAGCTTCCTCGCGCTTCGTCGAGCCGATAATCAAAGACGACGGCGCTTCCGAGTTAGCCAGAGAGAAGCAGCCGTATCGAACAGCCGTAGTCCAGTACACTGGACTCTCGATACGCCGAGAATTTACGATAAATGACGAATACCGAGAGTATAACTTCGGTATTTAGCATCTTCGCTATTATAATCGTTGCATCGTTGCCGAACTCTAGATAGTAAAGGGAGAGGGCTATTCGAGCCGGTGCATAACTCACAATGCTCGTTAATGCGCCATTATCGAGGAGAGTAGCGCGTAGAGTACGGTACTCGGCAGCGGCTGTTGCGAGTCGCTCGGCGAGCATGCTGATCCGTCGTTTAGCGTGAAAGTTCGTAACGCGAAAGTCTCCCTCGAGATATACACGCTCGAGAGAGATATTTTAAAGTCAAATTTTTCTCTCGTGCATCGAGCGTTTTCGATCTTCTCTCTCTCTCTCTCTCTCTCTCTCTTTCTCTTCTAAAAAATATGCTGAAGTATGCTGACCTTTACTTTTTTTAATTACTCGCGTCGATCGTCACTGGCTCACCTCTCATCGCCCTTTTTCTTCTCTCGCGAAATATCGGCTGAAATATTTAAAAGGGCTCCGTCCTTCGAGAAGCGAGATCAAAGTGCGATAATAGGAACCTAACGTGCCAGTTTCAGAAATGATTAGCCCTCATTGGCTGCGACGAGTTCGCGTAATTATGTCATCGCCGTCATCGTTTGATGTTCGATAATCCTTGATCTTCCGCGTTAGCCTATCACTCTCTCCGGGGCGGATGGAAGAGGCTGTACTTAACCGAGCCGAATTCCACGAAGTTAGCACAGTTTCCAAACATGCTCGATAACCCTAATCGGCGCGTCTATCGAACATCTCGGATGCGTCGACTTGCTTTTAAGGGGTTCGAAACGTTTGCTACGTAATTGCATAATTTTTAGTGACGATACGATTACTATTCGATGGTAGAAATTTTTTTCTATTATATATTGGTCATCGGAGACGAAGTAGAATAAATTCGGAATTTCGAGATTCCTTTAGAGTACCGTAAGGTGACTATACACAAAGACGTATGTTTTATCCAATAATATTTGTCCACAAATGAGAAGTTGAAAACGCATTACGGTCACCCAAAGGAAGCTTTTCCCGGTAAAAGTAAAAATCATTGAAACGAGGAATTCCTTGGAACGCAATATCCGTGAAAGGAACAATATTTTCTTGCTGGACCATCTTAGGAAGTTGCATCAGCTTGAAAGGAACAAGCTGTAGCACTCTGGCGATGCTATCTCTCAGGATACGACGCCGTTGGGGAGTCGTTTATTGAAATTCTCCTTTTCGCGGGGAAAAGCTCGCTATTTATCCCTATCGCGGTAAACGAGCGTACCGATTCCGTTGCTACCCTTACACGAATAGAGGTTCGTGCGCGTGTAAGTGTGTGTAGGTATGTTTGGGTGTGCGTACTTGTTTCGAAGCAAAGAGCATAATTCGAAGCTTCCGTGAGAAAAACGTACCTAGCTTCTCCGTCGATGGAAGCTCTACTCGAATAGATTCGTCGCCATTGTCTTCGCGGTGGTAACTCCCCCGATGCGGAGCGTAAATGAGAAAGAGAGAAAAAGCAAGCGAGAGATAGATAGATAGATAGATAGAGAGAGAGAGAGAGAGGGAAGAGGAAATGTCGCGTAAAATGAAATGGAACAAAAAGAACAATTATCTCGAGGCGGAATGGAAACGAAACCTCGCGAGCAAGTATTGCGAGAAATTTCGAAACTGCACGCGCATCCTTTTTCTTTCTACTTCCCTCGACCCTTCGATTTTCCTTCTCCCTCACACCCCTTATTCTTTCCAATCCCACTTCACTGTTCTTACATCCGAATCGCCATCCTCGTTTCCTCGCGAGATCTCCTCGAAACTCGGCCGAGTTCCAGCGAGTTCGACGATGCTTCGAGTGTCGCTCTTACGATTTGTTTGAGTTTGATTTGGATTCGTAAAGCTTGCAACGAACGTAGTATCTACGATCGTGCTATTATTATTCTCCTCGTTTGGGACGGAGCAGTCCTTTGCAGTCATCCCAGTTCGGACTTCTATAAATAAGAAAATCGGAATATTTTTATATCGCACGACGATGATCATTTCAATAATAAAATACTCGAATGTCGTTCGATGTCGGCGTCGCGTCGCTCGGAAAGAAAAGATAAAATGCAATGGAAAATGATAGTAACGATAATAAAAACGAGGGCTGGAGGAACGAGTGGTGGCACGTGACGGAGGATCGCGTCATTTGCGAGGAGCGTTAATGAGGCGTTAATGCCTGGGGCGTCACTCCGGGACGCGTGCGAGCCCGGACACGCGTAGACACGGTTTATCATACACGGGGATTGTCGCGGAGGCTGCGCGCACGACGGTAGTGGTGGTGAACGGTTTTCTCTGAAAATAATGACGTGACGTCAGGAATCGTGACGCGGGCCGCTTTGAGGGAACGTTGAAACGTCATCGGCGTCGCAGCACACCGAGTTCCATGGCCTTTTAAAACGTAGGATGCGCGTGATCGGGAGAATACGTCACTCGTTCTACTGGATTATTTTTAATCGAACTTTCTTTTCTATATCGATATCCGCAGCGAGTGACGTTCGATCGAATCGTAGGGTGAGCACACTGGAGATGTTTAACGAAGATACGAATGAAAAGTTTGCGTAACACGCGTATCCTTTATTCGGTTAAAATTAATCCAATAAAGATGCAATATTCGCTCGAATCGAAAACCGTTCTCGACATTTAACAATCACGCGATATCAAATAGGAAGGGGAAAACGATTTTGAACAAAGGAGAGAAAAGCCTTTTTCGTCGAACAAAGACGACGATGACCCTGAAACGATATTTCTCTCTCGCGTAATACTACGTATTTCATAGTCATTTGGCCCTTTTCTCTCTCGCGTCGTTTAGAAAGGGCAAGTAGTGTAAGGGCGACTCGAAACGGAGAACAAAGGCGGATCGATAGGAGGTTACGCAGCCATGGAGAGAGAGATAGATAGATAGAGAGAGAGAGAGTGGAGAGAAAGAGAGGATGAACATTCCGTACACTTCGTTTTCTATTCCCGCGAAGGGCGATGTACTCCGATCGAATCCTCGATACGAGTTGCAGCGAGTGTCGAGTAGCGAGCCAGCCAGACGCCCAACCCTGACGCAACTTCGATTTTGTTCCCCTTTTGCAAACGGAAAGCGATAATGAAAGCGATCGCGCATAGGATACGTACACAGGATATATTGCACGATATATCGCACGATATATCGCACGATATATCGTAGTCAATCAGCAAGACATCCAAGCTAATCTTTTCCCATCGATGTTTCCTACGTGCTTGAAAATCTAATTAACGAAAGGTCAAAGGGACTCGAACGAAATCCGTTCCGTTCGATGTGGTTTCGAACGTTTGCTGCGATTCTCGTCGAATAACAGCACCGGTGGTCCATTACAACTGTGACTGTATCGTGATTCGTCTAACAATCGAATCGGTCGAGTGGTACGATGTTTACGAAAGGGTACGTCGTTAACTGTCCTTCGGAAATACATTAATCTTCGCCCTTCGTCTCTTACTCTCTCTCTCTCTCTCTCTCTCTCTCTCTCTCTCTCTCCTTTTCTCTGTCTTAAAACTCGTCAATGACGTGCGAGAAAATTCACGTTCCCAGAAAATGAGATATTTCCCCCTCCCACTCCTCCTTCTCGGTAGCACGTGGAGAACTTTGATTTCTAATACCCGTGCTTCCAAGAAACAATAGACTTCCCTTAAAAAGACGGCCGCGCCTTCTTGGCTCGCGCGTTAAAACTCGAAGGTCGTATTATCGTGCTCATGCAAAAGTACTTTCCTGCGGTAGCGGTCTCGCTAATCGTTATCGTCGGATAGGCCCCCTCGAATCGAGCGTAGGAGTAGAGAGTACGGCCCTGCGTGTTGTTTTATCGTACGATTGCAAGGGTGCCCGACGCGCTTGATATACGTCCTTCCACCGTACGGACACGTGTATACGCGGACCTATACACGTAGACGACACACAGATACGCGTTACACGTGCAATCGGCTAAAAAATTGGACTACGTGGAAAAGGGCACTCGTTCTCGTTCGTACCCATAATGAAAACTCGAATCCGACCTGCTTCGGTATTTTTTCTTAATCAAGAGTCACGAGCTTGTCGTCGTTCATCGTGCTTCTCATAGGTGGAATCAAGATCTCGACGTAGGGTAGAAAAATCGACTTTAGGGGTGGCTTGATTTTTATCTCGCTTAATTTTTTTCTCTGTCTCTCTTTCTCGAGAGAGAGAGAGAGAGAGAGAGAGAGAAGAGAATAAATATTATCATCGTTATCGGGCTATGGGGGGGGGAACGATTATTCCTGGTACCGTCGAAAATGTGAAATGATCCAATTCCGGGGGAGGTTGTACGGACAAAAGGGAAACGAATTTAAACGAGAGGCGGTGGCGAGGTCGTGTGGGGTCAGCTTCTATCGGCGGAGTCTATTAACGTTATCCCATGGCAATAATTTTACTCGCGTGTTCCCGAGTCGTTGCTCCGAACGAGTCTCCGCAGACACGAGAGCGAGAGAGAGAAAGAGAGAGAGAGAGAGAGAGAGGAAGGGGGAGAGGGAAGGAAAATATCGTAGGAACGGTGTTCCGAGAGAGATCCTCTGGGAGATGTCCGCGTCGGGAGAAAGAGGAAGCTCAGGCAGAACACGAGAACGAACGTGACGCGAAACGACGAGGCCGCGTAGGCAGAAGACTAAAGAGCTCGTAGCTTTTTCAACCTCTCGCTATATATATTTTTTTACCCTCCCTTTCTTCTTTTATCTTATATCCTCCCCTCGGTAGAAATGATTTCTCCATTAGCGTTCCACGCGAAGATCTCCCCGATGCACGACATGTTGGATCACGGGAAATTTGAAACTTTAATCGAAACGACAAAAAAATTAATATAAAAAAGAAATAGCAAAGAAATCTCGTAGCTAGGCATTTTTATCGAGAATCGAATATACTTAAAACCTAACGATACGATATATATATATATATTATGAGTAAAAAATGCGAGAAAGGGTTAGATTTCTAGGGAGAAAAAAGAAAAAGCCGACAAAGTGCCGACGCGCGGTCTC
This sequence comes from Odynerus spinipes, assembly GCA_032403825.1. Classification (NCBI taxonomy): domain Eukaryota; kingdom Metazoa; phylum Arthropoda; class Insecta; order Hymenoptera; family Vespidae; genus Odynerus; species Odynerus spinipes. The sequence continues at coordinate 1,130,881 of JAIFRP010004357.1, forward strand.
TTTCAAGACTAGGGTCATCTATAACCCTGGGCATAGGTCGTCGATCGTTATCGACGTGTCGCTCTTGAATTTTTTAAACGACGTATCGAGTTGACTGACCGCCTACCGGAGAACTTTCCAACGGTGTACGCGAATCGGAAGATGCGTTTTCTTATCGCGACACGAAACCCGATCGTACTCTATCGATCCTCGTTGTTAGTCTTTTTCTCCGAAAAGTTATATAAAAAAAATACCGCGTTCATAACCTCGAGCTACATTTTCTAACAAAGTGTCTTGCTTCCGAAGACTTTACTTTCGGCTCTCGCACCTGTCTTCAAGATGCTAGTCGGAATGTTTGCCCGTTGCATAAACCACGATATTGATCCTAACATTCCGCTCTTCCCACTGCACGATTCACGCTACACCGATTCCACTCGTCTTCCTACCGGCGCTTCCCACGAACTTCTTCGACTCTTTCGCTCTTCTCTCCCTCATGCGTCATTTTTTATTCCATTAACGTTAATTCAAGCAATGGAGTCCGGCTATCCACCCTCCTCTCGTCCGGCCCCAGGCAGCCTTCGTTTTTTGTCTCTTTTAAAAGGTACGAGACTGTGGTGGAGAAATGACGTAGAAGAAAAAAAAAAACTTATTCGAGGCTCCTCGGGAGATTCGGAAGAGAGATCGGAGTAGCTGGGTGGGGGTGAATTCCGGTGCTGATTAAGCGAGACCCCCTTTTTATTCCCCCCGGTCTAGCGATCGTCTCTAAGAAGATTCGCGGCGAGTTTAGTAGGGCAAAAAAGTTCGCTCTACGGCCGACGATTCGTTAACGACGGACAGCGTTTTCCAGGGGAAAGAATCGACGGCATCTTCCTTCCTCTTCGAAAGTTCGCGGAAAATTAAATAACTATCGTGGTATGTGTACATTCTAATACTTACCGAGCCGATATTATTTCTCACTTTCTACATGTATAAAAGAAAAAAGAGGGTGGGGGAATAGAGAGAGAGAGAGAAAAGAATCACGGAGAGGCAGGTATCCGTTGAAGCCGTTCGTTCTTTTCATGCATTTTTCTTCCGAAGAAAAGAATAATGCAAGATTTTCCTCTCGGAGAAATGGAAAGCACTGGTAACGTCGTACCGGCACGGCCCGCGTGTTTTTCTTTTTTACATTTTCAATTTTTTTCCTTGTCTCTCTTTCGGCGAGGAGAATGTCGTACGTACGTATATGTATGTGTGTGTATCTATGCATATATGTATATATATATACATATATACCTATGTATGCACGTCGAAAAAGAGGATGGAGAATATAAAGGAGAGAAAGACCGAGCGAGAGAAAGAGAAAGAGAAGGAGAGAAGGTTATCCATTGTTTCGGAGATACATTCTTCATCTATTCGCGCGCCTCATGGATTAGAAAAGTATTCGGTGTACATTACATACGTATTCGAGAAGGGACAAAAGGATAACGCGCGTGAGAGAGAGAGAGAG
>JAIFRP010004357.1:1180300-1193456 GCA_032403825.1 Odynerus spinipes
CTCTCTCTCTCTCTCTCTCTCTCTCTCTCTTATATACACGCACGTACAGATTCTCATACGTGTAGTATATATCTCGCGAACGATCGCTTCGACTCGGAAGATTTATGCCGCTTTAATAGATCCTACACGAGATGGCTCGCGTATTTTATTAATTTTTAACTTCGATAAGGAAAGAATCACGTCGTAAAGTCTCCAGCGTCAAAGGTTTTACGAGATAGGAAGCGCGACGGTAGGGCGTAAAGTCGCGGCTTCTTCTCCGAGGGAAGTAAAGCAAAGTGCGAGAGAAAGAGAGGGAAAGAGAGATACCGGGTCCTCTCTTTTCCTCTTTCTCTTCTCATCTCTCTCGAAAGTGGAAAGTGGAAAGAGGAATAGAGTGGCCGACACTAAACTATTCTAAGATCTGCGAAAGAGAGAGAAAGGGAGATAGAGAGCGAGCGAGCGAGCGAGAGAGAGAGAGAGAGAGAGAGAGAGAGAGTGTGTGTCAGGGACTTATTGTCTCTCAGCGAGCTCGCCGGCGTTATTTCTGTCAAAATTACGTTATGGTCGCCATACTACTACATTCCCCCTTTCTACCAGTGCCATCCATTTAACACCTTCCTCCCTTGCTCATTGCTACGCCGCGAGTTTCTTCCTCCTCTTCCTCCTACCACCCCTCCTCCACAGCCACCTCTTCATCCTCCACTCGCTCTCTTCTCCTCTTTCTCGCCGAAGCCGTTCGGTCGTACGTCGTAGAATCGTTCGAGACGAGAATAAACGTCGTTATGGCCGTTCTGGCCATTCGTGGCGAACTCGCTCATTATAATTAGCGCGCTCTCTTTTTATTTTCACGCGAAAGAGAGGAAAACGGTGGAGAAGAAAAGGTCGATTTCCAGGTACACTCATATACGTACGCGTAGCATCGAGCGCGCGCGCGCGCATGTGAACGTATGCAAGGTCTAGTGAAACGCGCTGCGTCGTTTTTACGCGCCGCGAAGCAAGAAACTTCGGTGCTTTCTCGAAGATAGAAATTTTACGAAGATAAACCGAACTCGAGTATGAAAGAACCGAGACTATGTCGAGATCCCTTCGAAAATTATATTCCACGCGATAATTTTTCGGATCCACAGGTGATATTGTTATTTAAAAAAGAAAATCCTCCGTTCGGATCACCCGGTGTATAAAATTAATCCTATCCGTAAGTCTCGCGTTATACAAAAGTCCTTTCGTAATCTCTAAACGATATTCTCCAAGTATATCCTGTCTTACGAGAGTTACATGGATATTTATATGTACGAATTAGAAAAATCAATTGCACAACGGCGCTGCACGGCGCTCTCCATTGTGCTCGCGCGTATGCGTGCGAAATAAAATATCATAGATCTCGGATCGTCGCTGAAATCCATATAAGAGCGATGCCGTTTAGTCATTCATCCTCGTTTTCATCGACTTTCTCTCATTGTCCGTGACTCGGGGAACGACACGAAGGAGACACGTCGCGTCGCCCGTCGTAATTTCTTTCATCCATCGAGCGCGCCAACGTAATTATCTTATGTAAGTTACCGATCCCCGTAGTTCTCGTCTTCGTCGTCGTCTTCGTCGTCGTCTTCGTCGCCATCGCCGTCGAGCGTGCATAGGTCTGGATTCGAGCCGACTTTAAGAACGATTACACGTGTCGCTTCTTTCATGCGTCTCTCTCTCCTCTCTCTTTCTCGCTTACTCTTTCTATCTCTCTCTTTCATGAGCGAGCACGCGATAAAGGCGCGATCATTAGCGTCCACAGTCCACGACTTCTTCGATACGCGTCGTCCTTCGAAATTCTTCCTTCCTCCTTTTTTCTTTTTCTTTTTTTTTCACGCGAGAACTCCTCTCTCGTGCGTAGGATCCTTTTTTTTGAATGGCTTTGAAATCGACGCTGCGTTCCCCCGACTCGATTAGTAATACGTTGACCATGACTAAAAGTTCGTTCGAATTCTAACGTATCCGTGACTGACGATTTTAATAATTCAAAAGTTTTATACGAGCATATTTTACCTACTAAATCATATCCTGTTATACGTAGCTGGTATATTTGAGAAAATTAACAAATCTTACGCGAAACCTCAAACGTTTTATTTCCCATTCGACGATGTCATTAATCATACAAAACGGCACCGACCAAAAGTTCTCGATCGTATATACCGAATATACTAATACACTATACCCGGCGATCGCGGAGTACGGAACCACACGCCACGTGCTCCGTTTCTTTCTCCATCGCTCACTTCAAAAGCCGTATACATACATACTACGTACATTCATTAATGTCGCGGTGTCTGGTATCGTTTTACCCTTAGGCAGGGTCCTTTTTTCTCTCCTTTTTTTCTACTTAATCGACGTACTCGCCTAGCCGGACGCGTATAGTATAATATGTATACTACGGTGCTGCGAGAAAGAGAACCGAAGTGGAGATTTTTCGGGGCCAGTATTACGTAGGTACGTATACGTACATGCGTATTACTTAGTGCCCTTCGTCGACCCTCACCTCCGCTCGAAACAGCCGTCACCCCTTCTTTTTTACACCGCCGTGGACCGAACCCCCGATCTCGCTCTTTCTCTCTCTCTCTCTCTCTCTCTCTCTCTCAACATCGCGTTTCAAGGCGACCGCGTTAAATTTAACGAGGGGAGACCCTCGTGCGATACATTAGGCTCGTGCGCGAATCTGGACGCTTTTCTGAACTCCCTTTTGATAAATTCTACTTTTTATTCCGGGCAAAGAATTAGAGAATTAGAGAGAGAAAGAGAGAGAGAGAGAGAGAAAGATAAGGATATTATTAAAGAGCTTAAAATACAAAGGCTCCAATTATTTCATTCGCCATCGAACTTCAAAGGTTTCTGTTAAATACGAAGAAAGGATTTTCTGAAATAATTAGAATTAATTAGATACGGTTGTAAATCGAAAATTAGGGAAAATTAGAAGAACGAATGGGTATCCGAACGTTGATCAAAATTGGGAAAAGAATTTCCAAAAATGATTGGAACGTTGCATACGTTTATTATTACTTATCACCCCTTTACGCATCGTGTCACCGGCAACCCCCTTTTTTCGAGTATCCCAACTCCACCCCTTCCACTCGCCCGCGCTCCTTCTACAGCGCGTAAAGTTTTCACGAGGGGTGAAGTCCCCGTTCGTTCGCTACGTAGTTCGTACGTAACATTAGCCTCGATATAGTTCCTTTCCTTGTTCCCGTTCCCCGCGAACGTCGCGCCGATCATCCTCGAAAATAAACAGAATCGAACCCTTTCTACAAATTCAAATAGTCACCTCTCTCTCTCTCTTTTTCTCTCTCTTTTTAGCTTCTCTCCTATGCCAGGCAAGCTTTTGTTCGATCTCAGAAAACCTTTTCCGGCGGTCCATGCTCTATATATCGAAGCTTGAAAAATAGAGCTCTCCGCATGGATCGACGATCCGCTGTCAAAACAAGAAATCCGATTCCGATGATCGAGAGCTCCCACAGCCAGATTTTTCATTCGTCCAATTTTACGGGGTTCGAGTCATACGATCTCACGAGATCGGGGTTTAGGTGCATCGACCGGAATATATCCGGGTTTGGAAAGGGCGGGAGAGTCTAGTCTAACTCTATGCGCGTATAAGCCAATTTTATGTGACATAATGTACGTCTTTCATCATCATCTTCTTTTTTGATAGAAACATATGGAAGAGCGACTCGAGATCATTATAGATACATAACTTTTCGAGAATACCGACGATGTAAGAATAGTATTTTTTAAATGTCTACTGCTTTTATAAACTATTACTCTATTTATTTAATTGTTATCCACTGCAAGCGAATGAAATTTAATTCTTCCTAATAAATACAAATTTTTTTCCAATTTTCTTGTTCCATTCCACGAATCGTCTCGCGAAAGAAAGAAATTTTACGGAGGCTCGCGGTGGCATTGATGATCGGCGGCGTAACAAACGATTCCATTAACACGGCGAAAATTACGATACGACTAGGACGGAATCTCTCGTAGGTTTGTATATCGTGTCTCGTCTCTCTTTTCTTTCCCCTTCGTTTCTCACTCTACGTTTCTCTCCTCCGCCTCCTCCTCTTCTTCATCGTCTCTCGTCTTTCCTCTCGGGGCTCGTAGGAAGCTCGTTAACGGAAATTTACGACAAACTGGCACCCACCGATCGTCCGCGTTGTCCGCGTTTCGTATGGTCTCTCATTCTCTCTCTTGCTTTCTCGGTACATTCGCGAGCGCAAATCTTCGCACGCGCGCAAGAAAATGAGAGAGAGAGAGAGAAAGAGAGTGAGCGAGAGGGAAGAGCACATACACCGAGCGTAGTATACGAGAACACGTATTTCAAAGATTTACAAAGTCTTATAACGCCCATTGATTTACGAGATCGCGTATCCGATAACTTTTGAATATTCTTCGAACGATGGTTATACGACTGTTAGCTTAACAAGGCGGTTAGACGAGCGCGTAACGAGCGCGAAGCGTTTATTAAGCTCGAACTGCATTCTCTCTCTCTCTCTCTCTCTCTTTCTCTCTTTACTCTCTCTCTCTCTCTCTCTCTCTCTCTCTCGAGTACGCCATCGATACCTTTCGCCTATTCTCCTCTTTTAGAATAAAAAACGATTAATCTTTTTCTATTAGCAAGAAACTCGATCGTCGTTCGGTTCCCTGACACTTTTTCTTCTCGTTTCTGTACTCGAGACTCGACGAGCCTTACCACCATCTAATATCTACCTTCGCGTGTGTCCATGTATACATATATGTAAACGTCGAACGAGAAGAGTACGCTCGAGAGATAATAATCGATATTTATGCTTCCACGAAACGTTTCGCCTCTAACGGTATGTTACCGTTTTACTATTTCTCTTTGCTCAAGAGGCTAGACGGCGAAAATAGAGAAGACTAAACGTTTTATGGAAGCGCGACGGTTTTACGATCTAACGCGGTTGATGATGATACTAATAATGGGAAATTATATAGGATATATGTGTATATATGCCTACACACGTATTCCAGTTCGGTGGCACAGGCGCATGCGCGATAGATCGCTCGCGATAATTCGACGCCACCGTAGAGACGTAATTGTTTCTCCGCGGTCTTTCTAACAATAAAATGATCTTGATTGTTTCTTTGCTCCCGAGTCATCGTCGTATCGGGTCTCGCGTAACTCGCTCGAAGAGAATTCGTCGCGTTACGTTTCCAGCAAAAAAGCGTAGCACGAGGAACGCGTTCGCTAAGAATCTCGTTCCCTTCCCGTTCTCCTTCTACTCGAATCGTTTTCTTCGTCATCGTCGTAGGCTTCTTCTTCTTCTTCTTCTTCGTCGTCTTCGTCGTTCGATCGGCTATTTTTCAACTCAGCCATTGGCAGCTCGGTCGATTTCGAAAGACCGAGGGTCGCAGCAACGTGCCGACGTGGCGGCTAATTAAATTTAGAATATTTTTTAAATTTCTCCGATTCCGCTCGCATGATTTGGCACGCGCCGCCATAGTCTCGCGAAAAACGTACCCTCGGTACAGGAGCGTACCAATGTTCCTGCTATTCTCTCTCGTTTTCTCTCTATCTCTATACCATTCTCCGTCTTGACTTTTAGAGCCTAATAAAGCTATTTCAAATACTTTTCGTTTCTTTACTCCTGTCTCATCGATCATGAGACGACCGATAGATTACTATGTTTATAGCAATTACTCACGCTCCCAATTCGTTGAGTCTTTCAACGATACGTCTTAGAAATCTTATATACATATATACATAGATATATTAGTACGAATGATATATCAGCTAGATACGTATTAAAATTCAAGTAATAAATAAGATACGCCTGTGTAAATAAGTTTACGTTTAAGCGATCGTCGAGACGAGTTTCGCGAGCGCTCTTAGGCACGGCCCTGACCCTCCGGGTCTGCTCACCGGCCGTTTTAGTTTGGGCTAACATAAGCTCTAAAACAATCGACTCGGCGCTTCGTGGTCTTGGTCTCGGTCTTCCCGTGGTCTTTCGGTACGATACTCGCTCGCTCGCTCGCTCGTTCAACTCGTCTCCTCCTTTTTCTCGCTTTTCGCGAAGCGCGAAATAACGGAGGGCCAAACGACGAGAGAGCGAGAGAAGGAGGGAGGGAGAAGCCGAGACTTCTCGAAGAGAGCTAACTCGAATTACCAAAGCACCGTGCCGCGTGCGCTCTCTCGGCCCAAGAGCTACGGCTTTAAGCGACTTATGGCGAACGAAGAAGAGACGCGGGATAAAGGAGGAAGAAAGGTCGATTTATTAACGACACGACGAAGAGGAGTGGCTCTGCGGTTTTCTGAGTCGCTCAAGAAAATTGGACTGCCCGATGAGAGTTAAAACGCGCTACTAGAGAGAAAGAGAGAGATAGAGAGAGATAGAGAGAGGGGGGAACGCGAATATTTATTACGGTTGAGAGCGGGCCCTTATAAGAAAGAAGGATAAAGAAAATACAACGGTCAACCCCTTTCGCGTTAAAAATTTCCAAATATATAATAGCTGCTGTAATTAATGATTCGTATCTCCCTAATTTTCATCGCTCTCTTGGGCATTAATACACGCGTCTTTGATATTGAGTCTCCCTCCTTCCAAATTATTTAGAATTGCTACTTAAGAATACGATAACGTCGTCTTATCGTAATTCGAAGACAATTTCATGTTCGTATCGATAATTAGTACGTACATACCCGATTTGTCGCTCGCGTGCTTAGCATCGCGTGTTTATAACCAACGGAACGTTCTCTCTTCCTCTCTCCCTCTCTTCCTTTCTCTCTCTTTCTTCATTACGGCTAACTCCCAACGTCGTCGTACTCGTAGCTAAGTTCTTCTCGGAGAATAAAGAAGCGTCGCGAACGAAAACGCGTGCGCGAGTTCGCGAAAGCCGGGCAATACGGAACGAAGGAAACGCCGAGTGTTCTTCCTCCTCCTCCTCCTCTTCTTGTTCTTCTTCCTCTACTACTATGCAGCTCTCCTTCTCTTTCTCATTCTCTCAGCACAGAGTCCTCTCGACTCCGCTGAGGTCGTTCTCTTTTTCGTTCCGCGACGCGGTCCACGCTTCTCTCGCTCTCCTCCCTTTCTCGTCGTTTCGTGATTATATTCTCGAAATAGTCAACCGGATGCCGCGCGACCGGGTGCCGCCGCGGATATTCCGTATATTTCTGGCGGCTTTTTTCCCGACGAAAAAGACGAGGAAGAAGAAGAAACGGGAGGACGGGAGGAGGCCATTTTTTTTTCTTCTTCTTCTTTATCCCCTCGCAGCGTTATTTACGGATAAGATAAGATTTCCTCGCGTTACGAGACACCGTGGATGTTTCTAACGTGTCGATCGAGCGAGCGATCGATCGATCAATGGACCGGGCGACCGATCGATCCCGAGAGACACGCACCATGTAATTTTCTCGACTCTCGAGTCTCAGTCCACTTTCCAACTCATTGCCTGATGATTAAGAGTCGTTTCTTCGCTAATGTCTTTATATCCTCTCGCGGTAAATTGCTCGGCCATTGGGAGACGCGATATTGTTAACGAGAGTAAAAAGAAACAGCCGAGAAAAAAGTGGAAGTGTTGTAGCGTAGCGTAGTTCTTTCAAGAACGTACGATTCCTATCGCCGTTTCTCGGACCTAACAAGAAGACGAGAAAAAAGGGAAGATTTAAGTACAAAGATTAACGATCTTTAATTTCCTGCTACTAAACGACGATTTCTTCGATCCGACGACAATTTGTCTCTCTCGTGCATTTTTCCTCTCTTCGCGTCACCGTATAATAAGCCCGTTATTTTCTCTCCTCGTTTCTCGCGATGCCGCTAGAAAAAAAAACGATTCGACAAAATCACGATCGATATAGCAGATATCATCACGAGGGCATAGTCGTATTCTTGGCGGACGAAAAATCGCGAAACGTCGGCCAGGAAAAAAGTGGGACGTAGAGAGCGAATGCGACTGCGAAGGAGGTGGAGGAGGAGGTGTAAGAGTGGAAGGTGGGAAGGAGGGAGGGAGGTGGGAGGGTGTAGATCGAGCAACGATGGATTCCTGTGTTTCGAGGACGGTATGCGATTGGCAATAGTTGTTTCCCGATAGAAACCGATCGGGGCCAATCGCGCGGCCAACTCGAAGCCGCCGTCGATGTTTCGCAATTCCCTTTTTCGAAGGTGCCACTTTTATTGCCAGATATTCTAGCCGCCGTCACTCGAACTCAAATCGTACTTACGTATACGTAGGTATATCTACGTTCGTAAGTACAGCTACGTTCGTACGAGCAAGCGCGTTTAATTTTAGCCGGTGAGACAAACCGATCCATTTTCGCGATTTTTCTTTTACATCGTCGCGATAATCCTCCTTCTTCCTTCTCGCCGTCACGCTTATTTAATCTCTTCCTCGTTTAAGTTAAGACCGACGTTTGCGGTGATTCCGCGAGAAAAATCATTTCGATCGATGTTCTCTCGACGTTGAGAAGCGCGGAGAGACGAAGTCGTCCGATCCGTTCGCGACAAAAAAAAAGGGGCGAGAACGATCGAGATTCGAGTTCTCTCCCCCTCCCTCTCTCTCTCTCTCTCTTTCTCATCGTTGCTCTATTAATTAGCTCACAGGGCGGCAGCTCGCTCTTCTACCCCGTTAATTTAGCCCGAAGGGCTCTCTTTATTTTTCGTACGTCCCACCGTCCTGTCGGCGATCCACGGATCCTCGATCTTGCTCTATTAATTAGCCGGGTATCTTTTTTCCCGTGGTCGAACGTCGCGAGAGATCCGTCGAAGCTCGATGGACGGGGAGAGGTCGAACGACGAGAAAAACCGGCGCATCCTTGGGATGCCGGAATTGCAACGTGGTTGGATAAGGAACGACGATAAAGACGTAAAAATCGTTTCGACGATAAATAAATATTTATAAACGTCGAATCATTCGGATCGTTTCTAAAAAATCATCCTACTTACCTAACTAATACTATATTAACCTATACTAAATATTCTATTTAATGGAAAAATCATTAAGTACGATCTAAATAAATATTTAAAGTAATATTTGAAGAAACTAGTTGAAAATTAGAAAATCTTACAAATTCTTTATCGATCTCCGAAGAGCGATCGATACGTTGAACAAAGGTGTTGCAATAAGAATGACTGGACTTACGAACGAGAGAAAGAAAGAGAGAAAGAGAGATAGAGAGAGTAGGAGACGGCGCGGGCGCGCTCGAAAGAGCGATTTGTCAAACGCTTTAACAGCTGCCCTACGCCGACAGCATTATGGCACGAGTTGCTTGTACACGTTCGTTCGCTCGCTCGTATAACCGCGGAGCGTATTATCGATTTTCATGAAGTAACGCGGGCCGCCATGTTTGTCCAGCCGCGCGGAAAGCGCCTAATCCGAAACCCTTCGAACACTTTTATTCGCCGTAAACTGCATAAAACGTCCAATCGATATGGCCACCGCTGCCCTTTATTCCGTGCACGACTAAGAACGAATCACCACCCTTCTTAACCCCCCACCCCACCCCGCCCCATCGCTGTTCTACACACAGATGAGCAATGAATTATGGATTTTCCTCTAGTATCGAAAGCTAATACCGTTTTAAAGAGGGTCTACCCCAAAATTTGAACGCAATAAAGATGCAACCGTGCGTTAGATATGTAGTATAATAATAAAAATCGAATTATGTATGTATCTGTATAGGATAAAATACGGACGGATGTCAAATATTTCAACAAATCGTTCCCTAATCGATTTTTATACTATCTAATATTTATTCTGATCTTTGTTCCGTTATAATCGAAAAGGATCGAGTATAGTAACGGAGTATTCGTAATAGCTATATATTTTTCTGCAGGGCCCAATCCAATCCGTGGTATTCGCGACGAAATTTTTGGTCGGTCCGAGACGAAAAATGGTCGAACCTCCGGATTCTACAAAAATCTTGTCTACGGACACGACCACCCGTGTAATCCACGCGCAATTCTGGCCCGGAAAGAGCGGCATTTTGCGCGCGTTTCCGCTTTTTATTGGGCAGGAGAGAAAGAGAGAAAGAGAGAGAGAGTAGTTTGGCAATGGTGGTGGTGGTGGTGGTGGTGGTGACGGTGGTGGTCGAAGGGGGGTCCGACTGTTTACGGAAAAATGCCTTTCTTCTGCGCGTGCGATAGGATCGCGAAGCCGCGCGTCGTCTCCGAGGGCTAAGCGAGACGGGTGAAGAGAAGAGCAAGAGGTGGATGAGCCACGCACACATACGCGTATAAAGAGAAAGAGAGGTGGAGCACAGCTTGCGAGAGGGAGAAGAGCGAAAAATTAGGGACGGCATTCCGTCTGTGTACCGATGCATTTCGACTGACTGCTGCCCGTCCGCGGCCGATCCTTTTAATGCGATCGCGATTCCGCGAGCGGTAAGAAATTAATAAAAACTCGTGGAACGATAAATTAGACCGGCGAGACGAGACGGCGCGAGAAGAGTGAGAGAGATAGATAAAGAGACGAAGAGAGAGAGAGAGAGAGAGAGAGAGAGGCGGCGCCTATGCCTCTCGGCTTCGACTCGACTCGGCCGCTCGGGGCGATAATAAATTTCGAATATAAATAATGAAATTTCGAATCCGGCGACCCGACCGATCCGCGTTTTTACGAGCAGCGCGCGCTCTCTGTTCCGTCCACCGATGGCGCCATCGAATATCTCGCGAAGCTCGCGAGAGAGAAGAAACCGTCTCTCTCCTCTCCCTTTCAGCCTTTTCTATTCCATTTCGATCGAAAGAAGAATTTGCGAGGACTCGAGTCGGGAGCTTCTACGTAAAAAACAGAGAAATTATTTCCAACCACCAAAATCTGTTCTTTAATTAGGTATACGGCTACGGGTGTGTTGGGAAAGAGCACGTCGTAACCTCTTCTTTAAAATTAATATGTAAAATTGACAGTGAAATTGATGTTTCTCTCTTTATCGTTCCCACAACTTCCAGGTTAATTGTACGACTTATACGAGGCGTATGTAAGTGAACAAAGCCCGAGAATCCTCGCTGGCCTGATTCCTCGCGATCACTCGCTCCTTCTTTAAACTCGAATAATCGAATCCAATTTAAAAAGGTTTTTACGATAACACAGAGAGAGAGAGAGAGAGAGAGAGAGAGAGAGAGAGAGATAGAAAGAAGACGATGAGAAGAGAGTCCAGGGCAAACGGTCGAATCACCGTCCTTGATTGGCACCATAGAGAGACAGAGAAAGAAAGAGACGAATGAGAGACAGAGAAACGATCGAGATAAACGAGAGATATACACGTATATATCGTTTACGCGCGCGGAAAGCTTCCATCTGCTTCTTCGCCATCGCCGTACCACCGCGGTACGCTTTTATAATCGAAGAAAACGAAACGAACGTTCGTAGGCACGCGGCGCTTTACTTTCGAAGACGGATATCGATAAGACCGGAGTGCCGGTGTAAGTGCAATTCGGTGGGTCGATAAATCCATGGAAGAAGCTATTCGAGCGTCTCCTCCTTTCGTAAGATAGAAAGAGAGAGAGAAAGAGAGAAATAAGAAGGGAGTATGGAAAAGCGTTGGTGGAGTAGCCCGTGCCCTCCGGTGTTCACCGTTCTGGCATGTATATGTTTCTTCGACGATGGTAATACGACGTAGAGAGAGAGGAAGGAGAGGAGGTGCATACACCACCGGTGAGATAGAAAGAGAGAGTAAGATTCTCCAAGGCCCCCGAGGGCCTCCGTGGGCTCCTCGTGTGCCTCCCACTATATACCAGGAGAGCCCGTGCACCAGTTATTTATTGTAGCTCCCGTTTATGCTTTATTTGTTATTTGCCTGCTCGACCGCTCGCGCCCCGACGACGACGACGACGACGACTACTCTCCCTGCGAGCCACGTAGGTACCTACTACACCTACATATTATATACACACATATATATATATATATATACATATCTATAGCATATGTACGTTCGAGTATATATGATTGCCTACATAAGTACGTGTATATGAGTACGTAGGTATACGTACCACTCTGGTCGTCCTACGGAGTTTACTCCATCTCCTTTTCTCTCTCTCTCTCTCTCTCTCTCTCTCTCTCTTTCTCTCATTCTCTCATTCTCTTGGATGCTTCGACCGATGCTTTCCTTATCTTACCTCGTACACGAAACGAGAACATCGCGAACGTGCGTACAACGTAACGCGATTCGCATAATTAAACGCATATACCGGAGAAGTTAAGATATGCAGATAGACTTCTTATCTTGTTAGAGCCACGCAGAAAACGACGACTACGTCGATGAGAAGTTTTGCTCGTCTCTCCTCCCCTCCTCTTCCTTCTCCTCCACCGTTCTCTCTTTCTTCGTCTCCGTTCCCGACTCGAACCATACGCCGAAGAATGATCGATAATTGAGATCGGTGGAAATCCATCTTATTTCTCGCCAATGTGGTCTACATTAATTCTTTAACGAGACACCACGTATACCTAGAAGGAGATCGAGCGGATCGCTCGTTATCGATCTTTGCGTTTACGCGTATATCGGAGCTAATAAAGCGACGTTTAATAAAACATTCTTACAATACGATGAAATATCCGTTGTGCTCGGCTTTCGTATTAATCAAACGCCCACGTCCACTCTCCATTTCTCTTACCCCCCTCGCTCTCTNNNCTCTCTCTCTCTCTCTCGCTCCCTCCCGTGCTGTCTCTCTCGTTAATTAAATTGTATTTAAGACGAGTTAATGGCCGACACTGTCGTTTCTACGCTCCTCGCGGTCTTTAGAAAACGAATGTCCGACAGGTGCACGGGCAAAGCTGCGAGTGCATAAATTCGCGAATTAGCGGTGTCGTCGGTCCGTTCGTCCGAAAATCAGTCGGACCTCGTCGGCTTCGTTGGTAGAGAAGAAAGGGTTACACCGAGAGGGTAGCGGGGGGATGGGTGGGTGATGGGGTGGTCGGGAGAGATAGAGAGGGTGGAGGGGAGGAGGGGAGGAGGGCAACGCCGAAGACACTGCGAGAAAGAGAGAATAATGCGTTAAAGCAGCAACCAGCAACTACTCTAATTGGCCACTTTGTCCATTTATTCGATTTATTTAAATTATGGGACAATTGACAGTAGGCATTCTATTTTTTAAATCTCCCCGGCCAACCGGCTGATTGGGCGAGATTGGCGTGAGACACTGGCCCCACAGATTCCCCAGTTGTGGGCTTAATCAGCTTTGATTGCTGGTCTCTCTCTCTC
>JAIFRP010004357.1:1209397-1221159 GCA_032403825.1 Odynerus spinipes
GAGAGAGAGAGAAGGAAAGAGAAAAGAAGAGGAGGCGACGATCCCACGAGACACTTGACTTTTCGATTCGTTCCACTCGTGAAATGCTCATTGACCTCGCTCGTTTCGTCGATTCCACAAAAAAGTGGAATCCCACTGGCGAGCCCACAACGAGCGTGTGCGCGCGAACACGCCGAGGATGATCGCCGTCTTGGAAAGCCCCTCTCTCTCTCCCTCTCTTTCTTGGAGCTAGGCCGAGAGAGCAGGGGAAAGAAGGGACATCTTTAATGCAGCAGAAAGTTGATAGCTTTATCGCCAGAAAAAGGCTCTCTCGGCGAATTAATGTCGGCGACGTAACGAGCCCTGCTTTTTAGCTTACGTCGCGATACGCTGTGCCTCCCATTACTTCGAAATCGATCGAGGGGAGGGGGAGAGAGAGAGAGGACTGACCGAACACGAGTTCTCTCTCGTTTTATCCTCGCGTTAATATTTTCTCCGGATAAGTCGAATATTTTTCTTTTTTTTCTTCAAACACGCATACCAGCTTCGTGAGAATCGGTCGATTATTCCGAAAGAATATCTAATAAACGTCGTCTTCTCGTACACCCACGGACATCCTCGAGTAATCTTCGTGTAATCTTGAGTAGAAACTTGGATACAATGGTCTTTGGGAGTGTCCGGATAATTTCGCAAAAAGCTGGATTCCCACGCGTCGCGTTCGACTATAGGAAACGCGCTAATCGATCGGTCGGGAGAGAAAGAGAGGAAGAGAGAGAGAGGGAGAGGGAGAAGCTTGGACTGTACCGCGTCGGACGTCAATACGAGTCCCTCCTTCCTATCCTCCGTTCTCTCTGACTCACAGAACTTAATTGACGAACAAAAAAGCCGAGGAGATCCAATTGACCCGGAAGCGGACATCAACAACGAGAAGGAGGCGTGCGGCTAGGAATAAACGCGACGATGCTGTGGTGTCTCGCGTAGAGAAAAGAAACTAGTGTAGACGAAGAAAATAGAAAAAAATAAAAAATAGCGTAACGCGATAAAAAAATATATATATATATATATCCATGTATACAGATACCTCTAATAAGTAAAATAGAAAATTAAATACAACGAAGAAATCCTGATAAAAAAATTAATGCGATAACGTCTGAAATGCGAAGTTGAAAAAAAATGTCTAGAAGAAGAAACGATTTAATTATTTAAAAATAATAGCACGACTCGAAAGAAATAGCTAAACTCTGGGAGAAAATGAGTAGGCCACGGCTGAAATGCGAAAAAATAAAGAAAAATAGAGAAGGAAGGCAAAGAAAGGAGAAGGATGGTATTTTTATAGGACGAAAAGGGTACCCTTCTTCTTCCGCAAGAAGGGAGAATTCGTTGAGAAGGATATATCCACGCTCTCGATTCAACAGGTCTCTCTCTGCGAGCCCGGAGTCTCGAAGGTCTCCGACACCTCTCTCGTCATCCACAGGGGCCAAGGCGCCTTTGTCCGGCATCGAAGAAAGAGCTCCGATTTCGATCTTTCCTTCTCGTAGTAGTCGTCGTCGTCGTCGTCGTAGTCGTCGTCGTGGTCCTGGGCAATCGGTACTCTTCTCTCTCTCCTCTCCTCTCATAGCAGCAGCAGCACGTAGGACGTGCTCGAGTGGGGTGCACGTGGAGGCATAGTAGGATAAAAGCGCGCGTAACCAGGCTGATCCAGATCCCTTCTCAAAGTCTCTTCGCGATTCGATCTCCCTTCTCTCCCCTCTTTTGATTCTTCTCTCACTCACTCTCACTCTCTCGTACCTCGCTTGCCCAGCCAAAGGATCTCGAATGAAATCAGGAGAAAGAGATTTCGGTGATTCGTTGAACCCGCTCTTGTAACCCAGCAGCTTTCGATCGACGAATTTCGTTATTAAAATGGAGCTTTTTTTATCGTCCCGACTAGATTTTAGATTTATTTCAGAGTTCTTTTTCCCTTTTAACTAGTAGCAGCAAGAGACGAGGGATCTCCATCGCATAGGAGCCAAGAGATATCGTTTTCGAGAAAGAGAATCTTCCGAACGGAGACTCAGCGCCCTATCAGTTAATGAATCTCTCTCTTTCTCTCTCTCGTACACGCGTGAAGATTACTCCATGGTCACGAGAGAAAGAGATAGAGATAGAGTCCGTGAATCTCTGGGCACGACAATGGAAACGAGGCGGTCGACGAATTTCGAAAAGGAGAAAATAAAAAATGATCCTTCTTAAGGTAGAGAGAGAGAGAGGGGGAGAGAAAGAAAGACAGAGATAGTGCCAGTCCTCAGTTTCTCGCTCTCTCGCTCTCTTCTTCTTCTTCTTCTTCTCATTCTTTCTCTCTCTCTCTCTCTCTCTCTCTCTTGGTTCGAGCTCCTCGGCAGAGAGCCTGCATGCTTGCCTGCCGTCCGGCCGACTGTCCGTCTTCTCTTTTCATCCTTGCTTGCCTTTTATCCGGGCGGAATGATTAATGGGTTCACGGAGGCACCGCGACGGTACCTTCTCCTCTTCCTCCTTCCTCTCCGCCTCCACCGCCCTCTTACGGCCCGACATCGAGCACGGCCCATCTTCCGGCGTTAGTTGCACGGCTTTTCTGCTTTTCTTCGCACCGGATTATTGACCCCACCCTCTCCCTATCTTTTTTTTTGTACGTTTCTTCTTTTTTCTCGCTCTTTCGTTCTTTTTTCTTCTTCTCTCCGCTCGTAATGCATGCCGAGAACGATATTGCCTCGAAGAATTCTGACGTTACCTCGTAAAATCACGCGTGAATCACGGTCCATTCCGAAATCCGAGCAAAAGACGAGAACGTCAAGATCGTTGAGTGTTTCGACGATCTAATCGATGCCTACGAGAAATCTGCCCGTTTCTCGTCTTCGAGGACGACCAATCGAGGTTCGTTTCGGCGTTAAAATACGAGCGACGTATTGGCACGTACGATACTTGGCGAGAGATCACGAAACACGAAGCAGAGCGTTAATTCTTTTTTTGCTTTTTTATTTCTCCATCCTCCTCCTCCTCCTCCTCGCCCTTCTTCTCTTCTTGTTCTTATTCTTGTTCTTCTTACTCTTCTACGAAACGAAGGAGAGGCACACATCGCCAAGTCGTGCCGCTTCGGCGGTCGCATGATAAATTACGCTAGATTTTTCGGTATCAATCACGCAGCCGATTCTCGAGCAACCAGAGAGAAAGATAGGAGCTCTCCTCTTTTGTTCCACGAATGGAGCGTTCGAATAGGCCAGTCCTTAGGCCAGCCAACAGCAGCAGCACTCGTTCCCGTCTTTGATGTTTCGGCCGATTTTCGCGCGAGGCAGAGAGACGACGTATTCTCTCTCTCTCTCTCTCTCTCTCTCTCTCTCTCTCGAGTCCTAAAAAGACTTTCCTCACTTAGGCACTTTCTGCCGCAGGCAGTTTCGAATTTGGCGGCCACGACGAACCGTGGAAGATTCGATTTCACGGGCTAACTTTTCGTGAATTGCTGCAACGAGAACGGTCCGCGCTTCGAACGGGTTAATTGAAATGGATAGGTGGAAGGAGGGGGAGGGAGAGGCAGAGGGGAGTACGTTCTAAAAAGAGACAAAGTGTAGTACTCTCGCTCGAAGGAGCGCGTATTACAGTCCAGGCGACAATGAAGCCGCGATGGCAAAGCCCGGCTTGGGGTCCCTTTAGATCGACGCGAGGTTAACATACATAATGTATGAATATTGAGTGAGGGAGCTTGGAACGATGGCTGGGATGACTCACGGATGGAGAATTCGATGGTCGGGAGGTATTAGAATCCGGTAATCGAGAATCCTCTCTCGTAACATCTCGGAGTTACCCAGTTTAAAAAATAACGATAATAACCATTTCTAAGAAAAGAAAAAAAAAAGAAGACAAATGATAGAATACCAAACTCTTTGGTACTAAGCCTATATTAAAAAAAAAAAAATCATAAGAATCGAAGTCGATAAAAGAGATAAAAGAAAATCGTTTACCGATCCGTAAAGAAACGACTTTGAATGGAGGATTAAAGACGAGTGCCACGCGGGAGATAGGAGTACACGCGCGCATATAAATACATATGTAATGTACGATACGCGAATACACAGGCGTAGGTAGAACGTAAGGCAACGGGAAACGATGACGCGGGCCGATCTCAAAGGCATCCATCGATCGCGAAGCGAGTCGACGCTTCGCGTACTCCGACCGACCGACTTTATGAGTTATAAGTCGGCCATCTTGCGAGAGCCATCGCATATTCACGTGCGCGCATATGCGATGCACCGGCAATATGTAAGTGCCACATTCTGTTCTGTGCACGTACAGTCCTCCCTAAAAACCATGCAGCCGCGCGCGTGACTCTATAAAAGGTTTACCTCGCTCCGTTCGTCGAGCGAGCGAGCAGGGATATAGGCGTTACGCTAACATTTTTCTATTGGCAGAGACAAAGGAAAAAAGTGGTAGACAGGATCGTAAGGCCAACCCTCCGAAATTGAATAGCAGCCAATAAATAATCGCTCCCGGTGAGAGCTAACGATTTCGCCGAATACGCCAGCTCGAGTGGTTCTAATTACTTTGTGGTTATCGCGAAGGCCGAATAGCTTTTTTTTTCTTAATAGCGAAGACAAAGAAAGAGGTATCGCGGCGACGTGCTCGCGAACATGATATACTTTTTCGAGTAACGCCCACTCGCTAATGAAGTTTGCCGCGAGTCTTTCCCTCGGGTGTAGAAAATGCACCCGCTTTTAAACGGAAGTCCAGACGGTAAGAGATCGGTAGGTACGCGAACGAAGCAAATCTTTCACAACTCGTTGCTTACCTTGGCCTTGCTGACCGGTACTCGGGTTCATGAAGGTGGGTGGTAGCTGTCGGCTAACCGATTTCGCGAGTTCGCCGCCCGCGAGACCGTAGATCGCCAATAGCTCTTGCATCGTCGACTCGGCGTACTCTCTCATGCCTTCGAACGGTTTTCTTTCCTCGCACTCGACTTCGACGTCACCGTCACCGTCACCGTCCCGGTCATCGTCTTGCATACGATCGTCATCGAACGGCCCGTCCTGGTCGTCCAATCTTCCCGAATCCGCGTCGAGGACTACGCTCCCGGCGCTTTTATCCGAGGAGTCCGAGTTTGGACTCCTTGCCTGTTGATGGAGAAAAGTTTGTTCTCTTAAACTTAAGATGTTGTCGGTGTTACGTGTGTACACGAAGTGAGAAGAATGGAAGGAGGTTTTAGAGAGAAATAATAGGTTACTCGTGAACAGGCCTTAGTAAAGATTAAACTTTCACCAATTTTAAATAACATGGACTAGGAGAAATGAATATTTTTTAACTGCCAACATATGTTTAACATACAATGTCTAAGTATCGTAAATCTGTGTTATTGGAAATTACAGAATGTGGATATATCTACTCGTTATACAACGTGAACCATGTAACGGGGTCAATTAGAAATAAATTGCCGTTAAATATGTATCTATGATTAGTAAACTTCGAAAACTACTTTTTTGTCTCGCGAGTAGATTACGATGCACTTTCATAAACCACTAGTTAAACCACTGGTTAGAAAATAATTACGTTATACGGTTCACCTTGTGACAGTGACTGTACCCTATCCAATTGCTGGCTATTCAATTCCGCGCTATCACTTAAGACTCGGAATTCGGATGAAAATGAAAAGGAGGCGCGAAATAGATGGAGAATGGAATAGAATGGAAGGAATAGAGTAGAATAGAACAGAATAGAATACTCGCCTCCGTGCCGGGGGAGTAAAGCTTTTGAGAGTTGAGCCGCTCGAGGATGAACTTGTGCCCGAGGGAATCGCCGCTGTCGTCGTCTACGTCGGAGGAGGGCGGCCTCGTCGCGACCGAGAGGTCCATCGGGCTGACCTCGTTGTTGTTCAGCCTCTGCTGCTTCGACCTCTCCTCCGTGATGGTGGTGATGGTGTTGGCGGTGGCGGCGAGTGCTGCCGGCGTTGACGCGGCCACCGGTAGGAGCATCGTTTTCCTCTCGTATTCGAGAATCTCGTTGGCGCTGGCCACCTCGTCGTTTCCCAAAAGCTCCTCGGATTCCTGCTCCTGTTCCTCCTCCCTCTCGGACTCGTCCGAGACTTCGGCCATGCGGCTGCTTATCGGCTTGAAATTTTTCCGCTTGTTACGCGGCTTTTGCATACTCGCGATCTGCAACTGGGCTTGCGTCTCGTAGCGGGAATCGCCGTCTTGATCGGCGGCGCCCCTTCGAGTCGTCGCGTAGTTGTAGACCGAGTCGGACAGCATCTCCGCTAAATTCGATCGTTGGTTAACGAGACGAGACAAGGTAGACGGGGTAGAAGAATAGGGAGAAGTAAAAGGGGAGGAAGCGAGAAAGAAAGTATGAGTGTACTCACTGGGTCCATACGGGCTGGTTACGGCTGACATCTCGAACCTCGCCAAGAACCCTCTCCTCCCTCGTCCCGCCGACTCCTCACTGCTGCATCATCCTAAGACGGAAAAAGAGGAGTGTGAGATGCGAGCGACGTCACCACGTGCGTTTAGAGCGTGGCGGGAAAGAGGAAGCTGGGCGATTCTTTTTATTCCTCTCTCTTTCTCTCTCTCTCTCTCTCTCTCGCTGTCTCTTTATCGTCTGCCCCTTTTGCCACCATGCACGACTTCTTCGATCGGACTACGCGTGGTATACGTGTATATTAGCCGTCGCGGTGGCCGCGTTGCGTTACGTTCGAGCTGGCTTAGTAATGACGTAGATTTGATTGAATTAGCGAGGTAAAACTCTCGGCCTATATTCGTTGCGCTAGAGGCTCGCTCGTGACCCGCTTTTAGCAAGGATCCTCGAGCGATTTTCTTCGTAGATCGCGACACCAATTGTTTTTTCTGTTTCCTCGTCGATGCACACGGTTTTTCGGTCATCGGAATGCCACTTTCAAAAGTTCGTTACACACCGGAGAGCGTTCGTTCGCTCGCGAGTCATCGACGAGCGCGAACGAATAGAGGAGGTGGTATGTAGAATGAAGCAAGAAACGAGAAGAACGAGAAAGCGTGATAAGCATTAACGCTCGACCAATTGGAAGGGCTTATCTCGGTAAGGGCCATACTCGCGCGCTAACTATCGTTTCATGGCCTGACCGGCTTTGCCTTCGCGATGAGAAGTACGGAATGGAATTTTAATTCGTGGAAAATGACTTCTTACTGGCCGGCTCGAGAAACGCGTAGGTAGATATCCTTTCTACCCCCGCGACGCAATTATCGAACGTTCGTCCGCGAGCTCGTCTATGCGCGCGTTAATTTCTTTTCGTACCCTGCGTACCTAACCACCACCGTGAACGAGAAGTACCGGAGGATATTGTCTTTTTCGATGATTTGCAATCCCTTCGAGATAATTGATTACCGTAAAAGAGAATAAACGGGGGAGAGGGAGCGCGTAGAGCGGCTCTCTCGCGAGCATCTCTCGAAACGTGAACGTCTTTGTTCTCGATTCCTTCGCGACTCGGCTCGAGAAAAGAGACTCGTCGTAGCCTTCGAAGTGGGATTCGAGATCGAGAGAGAGACTCTTTTTCGCAGGCTACACAGAAGGGATAATTAACGTCTGTTAGAGCGGCTGTAGGGAACGACGAACGGGCCGGCCCGTTTCACCCCACCACGAGTCCCGCCACGGGGCGGACCTTGAATACATTATCACCCTCTTTGCACGTGTACGCGTTCGCGCACCTCGAATCCAACTCGGTACTCGAATCCGATCCGCTAAACTTAATCTTTCTCCTCCTACTCCTCCACCTCTTTTACTTATTCTTCTTCTTCTTCTTCTTCTTCTTTTCCTTTTTTCTTTCGTTACGTACGCACGCATGTTGCACCGAACTCGATGGGAGTCCGATCGAGCGGACGCGAAAGAGAATAAGATAGAAAGAAAGGAAATCCTTCAAACGTAGGTATGCGTGTGTGTGTGTATATATATTTATCCATCTGAGCTTCGAATCTAATGGACCACTCGAATGACGGAGCAACGAAATATTAAGCAGCAGCTTCCGAGAAAGGAAGTTACGCGCGAGAAGACGACCATCCATCTTCCCGCTTATCCGTATCTCATCGGTAGAAGGATGGAAAAGGGAGAGAAAGAGAGAAAAGCTTCTTCTCTGTACGAAGAATTTCGGGGATCCCAGAAAACAAGGAGGAGAGTGGAAGAAGCTTTCCGAAGAGGCGTCTCTCCGATGCTCGTCGTCGGTCCGTTTAACTCGTCGTCCGCAATAAGGCCGGCGCGACGCCTTCGTCTTCGTTTTTGGCACCATCCGGTGCCAGCGTGCGGTACTTCGAAAAACGGAGAAAACGATGAAAAGGAAAAGAGAGAGAGAGAGAGAGAGAGAGAAAACACAAATAAAGCTCGCGAGGATTCACCTTGGATAAGAAAAATAGAGAGAAACAATCCTTGAAATTCCGCGAGCGGTTGGCCTGGATTCTGCTTAACGCGAGCTTTCCCACTAAAAACGAGCGGAATCGGAATTCCGAAATTCCACGGATTCTATTTCCTATTTCCCGCCGAGGAAGAGGATGTGCATGCGCGAGCGCGAGTTGTACGAGTGTGGCTACGATGAAGCAGTTGTAATGGGCGCGTGTCACGCTTTGACGCTGATGAGTCCAAGGTGTGAGCTACCTAACGCGAAAGGAAATGCGAAGGGAGAGGAGAGCGAGAGGGATAGAAGATTCTCGACGAGTTTATCTCTTTTTCTTTCTCTCTCTCTCTCTCTCTCTCCTCCACCCCCTCTCCTGGGATAATTGGTACATGAAGATAGCAGAACACGAAGGCGATTCGCGTAAATTAATTGCCGGACGTTAAAGCCGAGCGAGAACGTGCCTCCTCCTCCTCCTTAGACTTTTTCCGCGGAATCGCCAGGCAAGACACGTACGACGACGAGATATCGAAGGTGCGCCTACTATACTAAGGAGAATAAAATCGCGAGAGAACTTCGCGGGTAACACACTTTCCATTCCGCGACGATTTTAATGCGATTTAATGCGAAACCGGTTGCCCGGTTTACACGCTCGAGTTGAGAGAGAGAGAGAGAGAGAGAAAGAGAACGATAGAGAGAGAAAGAGAGAGAAACCCCCAGCTTCTTGATAAGTCTTGCAGCAACAGCTCGCACGTGTCCATCGATTTTCTTACTTCGTGCTTTGCTTTCCTTCGTCTTTTTGAAGATTTCATTTTTTTGGAAGTTTGGTTAATGGAAGCTTGGTACTCGTAAGAGAGTAAGATAGATAGATGATCGAGAGAGAGAGAGAGAGAGAGAGAGAGAGAAAGAGACGGAGAAAAAGAAGCGGATGCGTGAGAGCGAGGCACACACCACTCGACATAACTCGACGCTGATGCCGATGCCAGAAGGAGGAAACAAAAAACTCGGCGACGTAACGCGTTCGTTCGTCAAACACTTGAACGTAACGTTGCCAGGCCTCCTCCTCGGACTCCGACCGCCGCCGCCGCTTGCTTTGCTGCTCCGCTGCTCGAAGAAGGGATCTCGCGTATTCTGGAGTGCTGCCTCTAGGAGGAGGAGAATGAATTTGAGAGAGAGAGAGAGAGAGAGATCGAGTTCGAATTTGTTCGAGGCTTAAAATACGTTCGTTTCCTTCGAGACGATCGACAATCATGTTTCATCCGGCATTTCGTACTTACGTATACTTATAGATAGTTATTCACGTAGTTCGACACGATTATGGAAAACTACCGTGTAAGAGCCAACAAACGTCATTGTACACCGCGAGTTGACAGAAGTTTTCGAAGAGTCGTTCAAACATAGCCACCGATCCACCGCTATGTAAATTGCTTTGATAATCGTCTTTCGAAAGTTCGCGGAGGAATATTCCCCGGATTTTTCGAAGAAATATTTTTAGTCTCTCTCTCTCTCTCTCTCTTTTTCTTATTTTCGTTCGATACCGTTGCTCGTACGAGATTCGAGTACTCCCGAGAATACTCGAGAGCCGTTTCCTTTCGGCAAAACGAAGAAGAACGCAATTTCTCTTCAATTTCGATTCTTTCGTTCCTCTCCCCCGCGGGACTTTCCGTCGTACGCGCGAAATTCAAATATTAGAGACAAACGTCGTAGCAGACGAGTTAAAGATTTTATTTGCGCGGTCCTCGAGCGTTTAAACGTTATCCACTCGTCGTGAACCTAAGAAAAGGGACGTCGAACGTGCGTAAGAGAGAGAGAAAGAGAGAGAGAGAGAGAGAGAGCGATAGAAAAAGAGAAAGAGAGCGAGAGAGAAAGCAATTCGTAGGGAGAAGAAGAGGAAGAAGACGAAGGAGACGACGACGGTGGTGGTACTACTGCTAGACGACGATGTGTTGCTGCTGGATACGTGAAAGAAAGAGAGAAACGGAGAGAGGGGAGGAAAGGGACAGGAATTTTATTTCCGCTCACATTAATTTTAACGACGCAGAAGCGCTTGCCACAAGGCGCAGCTTGAAATTACGAATATTATGACTTCAACCAGTTCTCAGAATTCTATGTTTTTCATTCTTTAATCTCAACCTCTCGTGTTTCACACCATATCTTATGAACACATTCTCTCCCTCGTTCCATCTCCGTTTCTCCTTCTCCCTCTCTCGCTTACTCTTTTCCCTTCTTTCCTTCTCTTTCTCCCGTTCGCTCCCGCGAATGCAAGAGCGAGCGCGCAGGGTACCTTAACGCGCGAACCGAGCGTGTGACAGCCGAGAAACACGTTCCCGAAGCCTCGCGAGCCATCCTCTTCATCCTTATCCTCTTCTCCTCCTCATCCTCCTCCTCCTCCTCCTCCTCTTCCTCTGGCACGTTCGGTGAAACGTTTCCCCTCGCGCGAGCGGAAAGTGAAGAATCGAAAATGAGACGAGATCGTGTCTCTTAAACGATCCCTCGATTTCCGATCGGCGATAGGATCGTTTCTGGGTCGAGTCGCGGAATTAGTTCTGCTTTTGATTCGTTATTGATACAAATTCTATGATCTTTCCCCCCTCTCTCTCTCTTTTTCTATCTATCTACCTAGCCATGTTTTTAATCATTTTTCAAAGGGTATAGATCGAACTCGCGAATCACTCTGACAAAAATTCATTCACGCCGTCAGGAAGATGAATAAAAAAAAGAAAAAGCGAAATACTTTGTCGAACGTTTATAACGTGTCGTAGTACGCATTGCGAATGTGGGTTAACTCGTCGTCGGGCGGAGAAAACGTAGGGATCGCATCGTTCGGAAGCCGAGTAGCAACGCGGAGGGAATGCAAATGCCATCCTCTCTCTTTCTCTCTCTCTCTTTCTTTCTCTCTCTTTCTCTCCCTTCCATCGTATGACGCATACGCATGCACGAAAAGAAATACACGCGGGCGAACACCCATACAAAATATATACGTATGCACGCGTAATATAGGCATACGCACGCGCGCGCTTTCATCTCCGCTCCGTTGTTCCACGTAAAACGCATCGCATCTCATCGCATGGTCGTTCGTCGTTCGTCGTCGTCGTCGTCGTCGTCGTCGGCGTCCGCGTCGACGCGATGCGCGTTAAAAATAGAGCACGCAACGACTTACTAATCTGGTTAGGGCTACTTAGCGAACGCCGACTATTTAGACTCGAACGCGGTTACGGCGTTTAGACCGAAATCGGCACTAATGCGAGAAGAGAGCGGAGACGAAGAAGAAGAAGAAGAAGAAGCGGGAGAAGGAGATCGGTGAGCTCCTTCGAGAGAATCTTTGCGAGAGCACGGTTTTACTCCTTTTCACGAAAGCCGCGCTAAAACGTCTTAATAGGCTGACTCCTTTCTCTCTTTTTTTAGTTTCTTTTTCTTTTTTTTTTTTTTTTTTTTT
>JAIFRP010004357.1:1238987-1249682 GCA_032403825.1 Odynerus spinipes
AAAAAAGAAAAAGAAAGAATAAGAGAGAGAGAGAAAGAGACAGAGATAAGTTTAAGTTTGGTAACGAGCGCTGTAAATTCCAGATTCTTTAATCTCGGTAAACCCGGAGAGTCCCTTCTTACTCCGTCAGCGTTTTAGAGCAAGATGCGAGAGGGGAAAGGCAGGGAGACGGAGAGGGAAAAAGAGAGAGAGAGAGAGAGAAGAAGAGAGAAGTATACCCCTCGAGGGCACCTTATATGTACGTATATACTATATACACATATGTGCCGCGCCAAGGGGGCCTCCGAGCAGTAAATCTCGCGGACAAACAATCATAATTTTCGAAGAGCTAACAAAAAGCAAGAGACTCTTTAAAGGGAGCCGATGCCAAGCAACATGAAATGCGGCCGCCTCCGCGCCTCCAATTGTTTCGAGCTTTTCTTCCTCTACTACGTTATTTCATCTCTCTCTTACTCTCCCATTCTCTCTCTCTCTCTCCTCATCCTACGTGCACCTTCTATCTTCGTCTCGCTACCTGTCGTTTTCCCTCCTTCTCCTATACACCAACGTACGAAGCAACCTTTGCTCTCTTTCCACGTTTACATCTCCCTCCCTCCTATCTTTTCTCTCTTTCTCTTCCCTTTTGTACCTACGTTTGCACCACCCTTTTTCTCTTTTACGTTTCTTTTATCGTCGCTCCGAACGAAGTTTCTCGTTCGAACTATAATCTTCGTTAGCGAGTTCGAGAGAGCCTTCGTAGTCGTAATAGGGCTTCGATACGGAGTGTTACTCGATGTTCATCGTATCGCTAGAAAACTAGAGCTGGCTAGTGATAGATAGATAGATATATATCTAGGTGGAGTAGGAGCAAATAAAGACACGAACGTTCGACGACGAATCGGGAGAACCTAATTCGCGATAATGCGTCTCGAAGGACGCTGGGAAACGTTACGAACTCCTACGAAAACGTGCAACAAAGATACACATACACTCGCGTATATATTAATTACTATAAGTCACTTCGCGATTAACCGCTAATTAGCGAGACCGTCCTCGTTGTTCATTGGACAAATCTACAAGCTTGATGGGACTCTCTTCATTGGAAATTCGACGAATCTATCGGACTGCGAGGGAGGCTTCTACTCACGCGCGCGTGGATGGAAGAAAGATAGACGCGGAGAGAAAGAGAGAAAGACGTTTATATCGGAAGGGGAGAAGTGTGCGCGCTGGCGCGCGGCAAAAACGAGATGCTGGAAGAGGTGGGCGTCGAGGCAGCGCCGCGACTTCCGTGGGAAAAGGCAAAAACAAGACGAGAACGGAAATGACATAATCTCGCGGGGAAACCTTCCTGTTTCGCCTGGAATCGAGGTCGAATTCTTTGGCGCAAGGTCGCGAGCTTGCGACGAAACTAGAACCCGTTCCCTTCCTTCTCTCACCTTCTTTTCGTAGTCCTGATTTCAACGAGGAGTTAGAATTTCACGAAGAACTTTATCGAGCGACCGCGAAGAGGAAAACTTATTTAATACGTTTACAATTAAGCTTACGAATTTCTCCAAGAAACGTGATCGGTATTAATTGAATCGTTAGCGTGTTCTAAGAAAGACATTTGTTGACGCTATTCAGAAAAATTCATAATTATTATTTAATAAATGCCCGTATCAATTTTCTTAAGAATAACGATTCTCTTCTGTGTAATCGATAAAACGACTATTCGATAAAAGTTACTTCTTAATCGAAATACAAGCGTGTAATATTTTACCTTCACAATTTCCTCGTCTAAAATTCTCAAGCGATTGAATACTATCGCGCGATCGATATCGAAATTCTCGTTCCTAGAGAAGGCCCTTGGCAAGAAAAATCTCGACTAGGATTGTGTTCAACTTTATAGCACGGCACTTAGGATCTACTTTATATAGTTTCCGAGTCGGCTAGCTTTGTAGTCGAAAGAACTTATCGAGATGAATTTTTTCACTTTATTGCCCCTGCGCGTTCTTTCCATTTTCTCGATCCTACGAGATGCACGTACGGATGCACGCACATTTTGGACGCCTATCGAAGCAAATGTAGGAAGAGTAGGAGAGAGAGAGAGAGAAGACGAATCAGGAGGACACGGCGGATCACGTGAATCTGATTTATCGCCGGGTATAAAAGTGAGACAAATACGTTTTGGCGCGGACAACGATATATATCGTACATTATCTCTATTTCTCTCTCTCATGCTCGTTCTCTCGTACTTCGTAACGAATTCTCCTCTTAATACCAAATTTTCGAAACAATGGCGACGAAGATGCTAAATCCGTACTATTACCGTGGCCGAGTATACTCAGAAAATGATAAAGTGGTACGAACGGAAGAAGGAAAGCGTACAGTAGGTGAGAACGACGCGAGCATGGCGAAAATAATAAATGCCAACGTGTTTTACAACTTTTACCTACGGTGACAAGCCACGAGATTCTCGCGCGAATATAATTCAAGTACTTTGTAGGTAATATCGTGTTTCCTCGTCGTGGTTTCGAAGACGGTCCACGCTTGTAAAAATTTTCCGCAAAATCGTCGGACTATAAATAGGAAGCTAACCGGTGACTCGCGTCCGAGGCGTTCCCTTCAACCGATTGGACAGTTAGCAAAAAGGCTCCTTTTCCAGAAAGCCAAAGTCGCGCAGCGGTTCGAGTTCGAGCTCGAACGTGGGCTATTTACGCGCGATTATTTACGCTCTATTTCTAACGAACTTAAGAAGTACGCTTTTCGAGAGTGAAAATGACGCGTTGGATCGCGACAACGTCGTCTTTGAAAATCTCGCGTTTGATCGTCTTTAAGGGGAAAAACTTACCTCGTAATCCTTTCAGCGAGTATCCTCGTTCCATCCACCGGTCGCACTTAACAACGTTGGCATGATAGTCCGTCGGCACGACGATCGAGAATCCTTCCACCAACCGATTACCGAACTGTAAACACTGTGCCGGCGACGCGTGAACGTATATTCACTCAAAAAGTAAATAAAAGAGCAAAAAGGAAGGAGAACAAAATCAAGAGAGGGATATTAAAGAAAAAAAGCAAAAAAAAAAAGAAAATAAACGGGTAAATATCGAAGGAACTTCGAACCCTCCTTTGTCCTCTCGTCCTAGCGATTACGCGAAAAATATCTCGCAGTTCGCGCACTTTCGATGCATGAGGAAGTAAGGAGAAAAAAAAATAAATGTAACACCAGTCAGCCTTCTTCCCGAGAATCACTCACACCGAGTTCACGCGCACTTTTCCAGCCAAGTTTTCTCCACCTCGCGAGCCCCCCGAAGAAGACGACGACTCTTCCTCCTCTTCTCGTATCGAAAATAAAACTCGTATCCTTCTTCTTACTCCCGTGCCACTCACATTTTCCTCACGGAGGAAGATAGCACCCTCCTCTGGCAAACACCCCGCATTCATCGATGTCGCCGATCACTCTTCCACGTTGTCGTTGTTGTCCTCGTAATCGATCTCGCGTTCTCCATCCTCCGTAACCACCGATGGACCACACCGAGTCGTTGTCACTCTTTTCCGACTTCTCGAGACGCACGCGATTCTTGCCGCTTTTTGAAAGAGACAACTGCGGCGAGAGGGGATGGGGATGTTGTAATTACAAGAGGACTGGAAACTCGATACGCTCGAATCCGGAAGAAAACGTGGAAAAATATGGGATGTTTTGCTCGGCGAGATCTCCTGCGTAAATCGAATCCCTTCCTTTCGAAACCTCAAGCTCCGCTCTTCTTCGGGGGGTTGAACGCGACGGAGCCGCGGGTTCTCCACTCGCGTGGTACTCGGTGCCCGTGTGCCGGAGGCTCTATCGTCGAGTATCTGCCTCTCCTTCGCGAAAGTGGGGGGTTGCCGGGGAACACGTTCTCTCTCTCTCTCTCTCTCTCTCTCTCGTTCTTTCTTATAGTAGCTGCTGGAGGAGGTGGTGGTGGTGGTGGTGGTTGAGCTGGTGGTGGTGGTGGTGGTTTTGATCGTTGGAGGGAGTCGAGTGGGGGTGTTGTTCCGGGGCTTCCGTCCGGAGAGGGCGGTCCAGTTCCGAACCTGCGCTCTTTGCGTCGAAGAAAAAAGAAGAGCGAGAAGAGGTGGATGATAAAGAAGAAGAAGAAGAATAGGGGACTCTTCTTTTTCGTTGACGGTCGTTGTCCCTCGAAATAAAGTAATTGTGGGAGGGTAATGCCTCGAGACAAAACGTCCTTTTTCGTTGTATACCGCGAGAAGGTGAAGGAGAATAAAAAGAAGACGAGGAGGAGGCTGCGGGAGAAGAAGATGAAGAATAAGAAAGGAAGAAGAAGAAGAATAATAATAAGAAGAAGAAGAAACAAGAACAAGTCGCGCTCGAGTAGTACCAAGCCGAGAGAAGAGAATATATCGCGAGTAGCGTATCGGAGAAGAGCGATGTGCGCGTGGCTCGGCTGGCGCGAGATGACTGAACCCCTCCGCCACCACCACCGCCGCCAAGCGGTGCGTGGAAGAAAGAGAGAGATAGAGAGAGCGAGTCGAGAGAAGGAACGGAGGAGGTTCGGTAGCGCGAGGAGACCCCCCACCATTCGCCGTCTTCGACTCCACGGAGCCCCACCACTCGCTGAACGCCGCAACAGACCGGCCCGTCTGATGCCCCACCCCTACGAGAGCAAGCGCGCGCGCTCGCGCGCCCGCCACCGACGTCTCCCCGCCTCCGGCTAGTCGAACGAGCGAGACGGAAAACGGCGCAACGCGACCGGCCTGTTTTTTCCTCCTCGTCGCGATACCTCGCGCTTCTCACCCTTCCCTCTTTCGCTCCTTTTTTTCCTTCCTTTTCTTTCCTTTCTTTCGATTAACAACCCCCCTTTGTCCTGGGCCTCTCCTCGATCGCAAGATCTTTATCGAATCGCGGATTAGAACGGACACGAGCAGAAACTCCCGCATCGTTAGCTACTTCGAAAACTCATTTTCCACCACCCTCTAGGGGCTGCGCGGCTTAACGTAGTGTAGCTACGTACGTGTTCCAGGGGGAAGCGAGTGTATCGACCAATCGCGACCCCCCGAACGGGACACTCCCACTCGTTCTTACCCCGTTCGGTTCTCTTCTGTGATCCTTATCGCCCTGGCTATCGCGCTGCCCGATGCCACTTTGGTTACGTGATTTACTGGGAGTCGTTCTTTCCTTCTTTCTTTTAACGCGATCGGGGGTAGAAAACGCGTGACGATTTTGAGTAAACTTTTTAGATACGTGGAAATTCGGTATGACGTAAATTCGTTTATTTATTGTAATTCCTACGATATATTCGATATCTTCCAGGAAATTGTTTCAAAGTGTCCCAATGATCTAGATCTATAGGATCATTTCTAATTTCGTACGATCGATCAAATTTCGATCTCGGTTAACGTCCTAAAAAATAGAGCGACACTCCATTACGCCACCGACCGTACCCCATTCCCAATCCCATACGAATCCCAGAGTCCCTATGCAAATTTCGTTCGAACGCGGAAGCCGAGAACAAAGTATCGTGCGCTTAGGGCGCAGACTCGGGTCGCGCGCGAAGGGTAGCTTTCGATACGGCGAGCGAGGGTAAGTTTTCGTCCAATAACGTGGAGAGTTCTCGCCTCCCCGAGAGAAACGGGCACCTCCCTTTTTTTTCGTACGTCGAGAAACGCGCTCGCTCGTGCCGGCTTGGAAAATGTTATCGCGACACTGGACTCTGAGAGTCTAAATTAGAAGAACTGATGAAAGATGAAGAGAGAGAGAGAGAGAGAGAGAGAGAGAGAGAGGAAGAGAGAGGAAAAAAGAAAAAAGAATTCTTTATGATGGTACCATCTTTATGATGTTCGTCACCCCCCCCCTCTCTCTCTCTCTTTCTCTCGAGATGAATCTTTAGGAAGATCGTTCTCATATCGGTGCGGGTGGTTTGTCGGAGTCATGACGATTAAAGGAACGAACGATTGTCTTTTTTTGTGTATGGATTCTATTCTTCCTCCAATCTCGTTGATTTATCGAACCCGTAGATACCGACGTCATCGCGTTCAAATAAAAAGAGAAAGGGAGACGAACGACGATGGAAGTTTCGTGGGATTTTATAACAAATAGAGTATGCCGGCAGTTTCTCACTACCGAGAAGACCTCGTTTTCCCGTGTCCTCCCGTTCGAAACGGGAGTTTTGAAAAAGCAGGAAATTAATTCCACTTCCTCTCCTCGCCAGCCGGGTCGTCATCCCGCTGTCGCGAGAGCAGGTAGCGAGATCTTGAAAAATTGGAATGTGGGAAAAAATCGCGGGCCGTTAGGTTCTCTTCGATGACGGAAGGAAAGGGTTGAGGGTGAACCCTTTCTGTAAAAATACTTCGGATAGAGGTCCTTACGGTATTTTTTCCTCCGTTTCTTCTTCTTCCTCTTCCAGCATCTCGAAGGCGTCGATAAAGTATCGCGTTTCTTCGCTCTCATGGAGAAGACTGACGGGCAAGTACGGTGTTTGTCTCGCGCGATTTAAAGGCCGGCCATCGTATCGTTCGATCCTTCGTTTCTTCTTCCACTTCTCGCTCGGTTTCGAGAAGGTGAAAGAGAAAACGATCGAGACCGCGGGGTTTGCGCTTCGAGAAGAAAAAAAGGGTTTCTCCGTTCCGCTATGAGAAAAACCATTAGCCGCGAGGAAGCACCCTCGAATAACGGACCGGTGGTGGTGGGGTGGATCGAGAAAAAAGTTTTCGATTCCCAGGTAGTCCGAGAGACCGACTCGTATGAAATATCTTTTCGGGAGGAAGAGAACGCGGGGAGAGAAAACGTTAATGGTCGGCTGAAATTGCGCAAGAAAATAAGCACGAAGAAGAAGGGAAAAAAAAGGAAATGCAAAGAGGAAGTTGGACGAGACAAACGAAAGGGCTCTCTCTCTTTCTCTCTCTCTCTCTCACTCTCGGAGGAGCCACTCGAAACGCTTTGCCTAATTGCAGCGGCGGCAGCAACGAGGATAATTCGAGATCGCTTCCACGTGGCCCTTGGGAAGACGTGGAATTACGAGATTTGAAGAATCTTCGAGGACGACGAGGGCCGGAGAAAAGTTGAACGCTCTCTCTTTCACTATCTCGACGCGCGTGCATTTTAAAAATACACACACCGGTCTCAGCCCTTCCACGGTGGAAATATGAATTTTTTATCTCTCCCTCGCGGACCATATGGCCGACGCGCTCTCGCGTCTCTTTCTCGCTCGCGAGGGTAGTGGAAAGACGAAAAAAAGAATGAAAGACAGAAAGAAAGGAGAAAGAGAGAAAGAGAAAGGCGGTTCTCCTCGTAATGGGGAAAAAAAATGGAAAAACTCTAGCAGAGCCGATATTTTTAGCGTCGAGTTTCGAAGGTGGTGCTGCCGCTTTCGCGCGCACAGGAAGAAGGAGAAGAAAAGGGTTGCTACTGCTGCTGCTGCCGCTTCTGCTCCTATAGCTGCTGTTTCTTCTCCTTCTCATTTTACAGGGCGCCACCCCTATCGTTTCCATGCCTGAAAAATCCCTCTCACCCTTCTCTCTTCCTCCCGTTCGAGTTCGAAGAGCGTCTCGCGCGTCTTCCCACTTCCTCCTCGTAGGAGGTTCAGCGTAAAAGAGGAATCGAGACCCTCCCTCTCTCTCTTTCGATCGATCGATCGATTTATCGACTCTTTCGAACGTAAGTAACTAATCGGAAATAGAAGAAGTGTGGATCGGTAACGCGTTAAACGACACCTCGGTTGACTCGAGGAGAGGTTCCCACGCGACACAAAATCCGTAGCTCGCGATCGTCTTCGATCGCTTTCGATTTATAACTAACAAGCGCAGAGAATTTACTCGGCGATTACACTCGTATATAAACATACCCGTACCCACGTACCTACTTGCGCACGCATCCGTGTATTCGTGTATGTATGTAGGTACCTACGTACTACCGGACGGTATCTCGAACGGGGGTTTGATCGTCTATCGAGCAGCATCGGGTAGCGTCGAGGAACTAGCGTGCGTCGAGATCACGGTGCTCGGTTGCTCGCGCACGCGTGCACGTATACCAACACACGGGTTAACTTCGACGTGGAATGTGGTCCGGTTCTCCGGGCGCGTGCAAAGAGAACGAAAGAGAGAGAGAGAGAGAGAGAGAGAGAGGAGGGAGGGCAAGAGGCACTGTGCTATAGTTCCCATTTTTTATTACTTCATAATGCATTAGCCATAATAGCTGCACGCACTTAATGGACTGTAGCCTCGTTACAGTATGCCACGTCGTGGGTGGATACGCCGCGAAGCGAGCGAACTCGCGGCCTCCTAGTGGTCCCGGTGATGCTGCTGGCTTCGGGCAGATACGCCTGCGACGAAAGAGAAAAAGAGAGAATGTACGCGTACGTATGTTATAGGTTGTACGTTTATGCGTGTGCGAGAACGTACAGAAGAACGTTCAGCGGAGTTCCCACTTGCGAGCACCGATAGATACGCTCCTGACCCCGCAAGCCCCGTGTGCTTCGTGCATTGTGATCGCACGAATTATTGTTTCGTTTTCTACGCTGCACGCCAACTGCCACGTTCCACTCCCACCCTCTCTCTCTCTCTCTCTTTCTCTCTCACACTTTTTCTTCTTTACCCTTCCTCTCTATAGAAACGCAATCCAATTTTATATCGCAGCCCTCCCGAACGGATATTTCCAACGAATTCGAGTAGAAAATCGAGAGGATCTTAAAGCCACGTCCTTTCGATCGGTTTCTCGTCACGAGCCTTTCCCAATCGCGCGAGTAACAACGCGACGTCGCGTTATCGCTCCCTGATTTATCGATCCATTCTAATAATTTTCCATTGTCGAGTCGTATGCGAGTAACGAAGCAACGCGGGGATCGGTCGCTCGCGTTGTTACGCGCGAATAATTTCGTTCGTCGATCCGATCGCGAGTGCGCGACTACGGCTAGGCGAAGAAATAGAAGGAGAAAAGAAATTGGGATACGAAAGCGGTTAGCCGGCAGGGCCTCGATTGGGAAAGTTTTCGAATCTACTACTGCTATATTCGTAAGAGAACGTTGAATGTTTTACGTCCTGTCCTTGTTCTTTTTCTCTTTCTCTCTCTCTCTCTCTCTCTCTTTCTTAAGGATCGATGATTAATAATCTGAAAAGTGGTTACGGAGAGGAGCCCTATTCTCTCTCTTTTTCTATAAGAATTTACATAATTCCGTGGTCCGAGGTTGTTTCCGTGTACGACGAGCGACTTCGCTTCTCCATTATCTACGCGTTATTTTCTATCGTCCATCAAACGTTGCGCCCTTCTCTCCGTCGTGTCTGCTTTCGCCTTAATGGATCGAACGGAGAAAAGAGAGAGAGAGAAAGAGAGATATATAGAGAGGGAGAGCGACCGATCTTCGTCGGTGGCCGTGATCGCTCCGATCTATAATTTCACGATTATAAAAAAGTTCAATGATCTACTTTCGTCGCAAAAAGAAATCCCCCCCCCACCCCCGACGCAAAAGTTGGGACACGCTTACGAGTCGATCTTGGAACATATCCGATCGCGTGGACCCTCGAGAATAAAAGCATAAAGAGAGAGATAGAAAATTTGCGATGAAATCGATACGATCTCGAACATTTTCTTTCCTAGTCTGAAAACAAGCTTAGATATAAAAGAAATGGAAAAAAAGGAGTGTTTCCGTATCGACGATCAACGTTGTCGGAGCAAGAATGAGAAAGAGATCACGGTGTCTTTCTCGAACCGGATTGTGGAAGGTGGAAACAATTTCGCGCAATTCGAGGACTAATCCGGCCCACATCTCGTTCCCTCACACCAGTACAATGTACGTACTACTCTCCCGACGCTGTGGAAGTAGCAGAAGAAGAAGAAGAAAAAGAAGAAGAAGAGGAATATGGATTCGTATTAGCGAGAGAGAGAGAGAGAGAGAGAGAGAGAGAGAGAGAGAGAGAGAGTGGAGACCTTTTAATCTCACGTGGCCGGATCGGAGAGACGCACCGAAGGAGGATTACGCACACGCCTTCGTAACGACGCAAGCTCGCGCACGGCTCGTCTGAAATATTCAAAGGTCCCTCCACTTTGGCTAGTATATACATATACATACATGTATACACGTTCGTATTATCGTCCGCGTGTTGTATGGGCATCGTCGTGGTGGTGTCGCGTCGTCGTCGTCGTCGTCGTCGTCGTCGTCTCCTATCCTCTCGTAACGTACGTGTGTGCGTGCGTGCGGCACCGTACGTTCGCTCTCTCGGACTGGTTTTCAGATATGACTCACGCGCGTAACACCGTTCGATCGTGTATTGGTGTGCTCGTATATCAAAACCAGTAGGCACCCCCGACATCCTACGAACGAGACTGTTCCCTCTCCCTTCATCCTATATCTTTTTCTCTCTCTCTCTCTCTCCCTTTTAAACACACACACACACACGCATGTACACAGGCATACATAGACGTAAAAGCGTTCCTTCGCCGTCCACAACGGCGTGTCTTTCATTTTTGCAGACTACCTTAAGTCTAAGTCGTTCTATTTAAGCGAGCGCATGGAATTAAGTAACAAGGCGCTGTCTTTCAGCGCCACATCCGCCTCCCCGGCTCTCGAGAATCGCTTTATACGTGTTCTCTTCTGCGCTGCCACGACTTTCTGCGCGCATACACGCGCGCGCGCGTGCATTCACACAGGGAGCCTTTAGAGTAAGTATCTATGTGGACGGAATGCGCGTGCACGTGCTACGTGCGAGTGTACCCCGGACTATTAGTTTCCCTCCCTTCCACGCCCCCCT
>JAIFRP010004357.1:1287997-1301212 GCA_032403825.1 Odynerus spinipes
GAGAGAGAGAGAGAGAGAGAGAGCAACAAAAAATGAGATAGAAGATATAAGAGAATATTAAAAAAATTTACTGGAATCGTTCAATTTTTCGCGCAAAGTGGGCGAGCTCGGTAACCGGCAAATTCGTAACGAATTCTTTTGTTTCGAGCACCACCCCGTAAAAGAAGTAAACGAAACTCCGAAAGAAGAAAAGGATGCCAGTCTTCGGTACCCGATGGCCGGTAGTGAGAGAGCCGGAGGAGTAAAAGACGAAGAGTAAAGAAAGGGAAGAAGAACTTTCGTCCATCGGCGTATTCGTCGTCGTTGTCGTCGTTGCGAGTTTAAACCTTTTCTAAAGGTTCGCGCGCGCGCGCGTGCGTGCGAGGAATGTATGTATGTATGTATATTCTACACGCGGTCTTCTCCACCGCGAGAGAGTCGCACAATCTCCTTACTCTCGTGCAAAACGGCCCTCGGACGCGCTCGCCTTTGCGCCTTTGTGCTCGTGCGCTCTCTCTCTCTCTCTCTCTCTCTCACTCTCACTCTCCTTTTTTCTCCCTCTCTTGCTCTTTTGCACTCTCTTGCTTTCTTTCTCCCTCTCTTTCGCTCTTTCTCGAACGCACGAATATAAGGTTTTATTTTCGAAATTTATGATTGTCAATAAATTTTAAAAGCGTTCCGTCTGGAGCCCTAAGGGCTGGCAGGGCTGGCCAAACCGAAAGCAGTCGTCGAGGTCCAGACTTCTCTCTCTCTCTCTTTCTCTCTCGCTTTCTTCTTTTCTTCTTTCTCCCCCGTATCTCCTTCTTTTTCCCTCGGCTCGTCGACTTTCTCTGTCTCTTCTTCCATCGACTCTCCTCCGCGCGCGTTCCG
The DNA here is from genome assembly GCA_032403825.1 of Odynerus spinipes. Classification (NCBI taxonomy): domain Eukaryota; kingdom Metazoa; phylum Arthropoda; class Insecta; order Hymenoptera; family Vespidae; genus Odynerus; species Odynerus spinipes. The sequence continues at coordinate 1,288,847 of JAIFRP010004357.1, forward strand.
CGCCTTCTATATACTCGCCTCTCTTGCCATCCGCAGCGGGCCCCTATGGGGATTCGGGTTTAGCGGTTAATTGCGTTTGGTGCAACCCGCGTGGATTTTACAACCGCGATTTTCATCCTTTTTTTCCTCTCCCTCTCTCTCTCTCTCTCTCTCTCTCTTTTGCTCTTTCTCTCACCCGTTTCAAACCCACCTCCTCTTTCTCCTTCAGGACTTCTTCTTCTCCGTCTTCCTCTTACTTCTCTCCTTATTTATCCCGCTCGCCGATGCACCCTTCTCCTCCCCCTCCCCCTACCTCTCTTCCTCTCTTTAGACTTCGAACTTCGACTACTCCCGTTTTGCTCCTCTCGCGACGTTTAATTGTTCGACTGGTTCTCAAATCGTTTTCTCGCCGCGTCGTTTTTCGTCCGACTTGGTCGAGCCACTCCCATGCGAGCTCCTCGCGATCTTGCCCCGCTACGCTTTTTCTTTTTATTCTCTTTCGCTCCTCCCTCTCCTTTCGAAAGGGTTTTCATCGACGTTTTCGAGAGTTGTACGAGAAAAAAGGTCTTTGCGGAGGCTTGGAAAAAGTCGAGAATCTCGAGGGCACGTTTCGAGGAGAGTATCGAATAAGACGCGCCTCGCTAATTTTTGTTTCTATCCAAAAATCGATATTTCACGGCTAATCACCAACATTTCGGAGGCGTGGAAAAGGAGTTCGTTATTCATCCGACGTCGCCTGGGGACACGCGAAGCCGAAAGGACGAGCGAACGAGCACGAAGACCGGGCTAAAGCGATCGACCGTGTGAGACGATCCTTTGGGACGAAATTGTTTTCCTTGGATCTCCTATTTATTTGAACAAATCAAGTCCTTTCCAAATATTTTCTATTTTCGTGCACGATAGATTCCGTAATCCATTTCCTACCTCAAATTTTCATCGACTGTTCGATATTGACATAGATAGGTATATTAAATTTTATCGCGTTTAGTATCACGTTTAGATGAGACACGAATGACAATAGAAAAACCTTCGAGCGATCTTTGCTTGAAATAAACGAGAAATGGTTCCCATCGTTTTCCTGTCTCCATCTCTATTCGATTCTCTCTTCCTCGTCGGCGATACGCATCTCGATCGAGTCTCGAACGATCAAAGATCGCCGGCCCGGTTACGAGAACGTTACGAGGATGTACGAAACCGAGCCGTAGGAATAATTACTCGTAATCAAGCTCAATCTAATGCCCCGTAGGATGACTGGCGTCATTTTTTTCTTCTCTCGATCGCCAGACTCGCGCGGGCGCGAGTACTAACGAAGATATCGTCTCTACGTGAGTATCGATTAAAAATCTCTCTCTTTCTCTCTCTCTTTCTCGTATTCTTTCTTTCATGAATAACGCTCGCGTTTCGCCGTTAACGTAGACACCGTCTTCTCCTTTTGTGCTCGCTATCTGTCTCTCGTTCGTTCGTCGTAGAAAAGAAGAAGAAGAAGAAGAGGATAAAGACGAAGAGGAGGAGGAGGAGGAGAAGAAGAAGAAGAAGAAGAAGAAGGTGGAGAAACCGGCCGACCTCTTCCTAACCGATTTTTGTTCCCACAATATTGAAAGGCGTCGAGTCATCATTTCGAGTTCAGAGAGATGAAAGAACATTATTATTCCAATTTTAAAGGATGCCTCGAAGGCTGACACGGCCGCGGGACCGGTCCCGCGCGCCGATGGATCTCTTCTTTCCATCTCGCTTCAACCCTCTTACCAACCCCCTTTCCATCTCCTCGCGTTAAATTCCAAATGCTATCTCGATCCACCGATTCCACTCTTCTTTGCGTCCCCTTCTTTCTTCTTTCGTTTCTCTCTTCGTTTCAACTCGCGAAGGGAGAAGAGGATCATTGCTCAATACTCTCTCTTTCTCTCTCCCTCTACATTTTTTCTAATTGCCCGCTCGTAAAGCCTTTCGCTCTCCGCTCGCGCGATTATCTCGCGACGTGTGCCCGAACGCGAGAACGATCTTCCGAGAAGAGTAATACGCCGCGCGATGGGCGTGTTAAGCGTAATAACGACTCGCGATTGCAAATTTTCGGATCGATTCGGAACTGGTCAGGGTGGCTTGTAAATCCATTTGAAAAATACGAGAACGATCGTAACGAGTGGTCGCGCGCGTTAAACCGAGGCATAATTAAGAGGGGAGGAATAAGAGTGAGAGTATATATACGCATGTGTGCGTGTGTGAGAGAGAGAGGGAGGGTGGGAGGAAACACGTATACGTGACTTATCTATCCGTCTTTCTCCCTCTCTCTTCCTCTCTTACTATCCCTCTTCATCTCACTTTCAACCATCCTCCTCCGGTTCTGCTTATTAATTTCTCCCGATGCTTTGCTCTCTTTGCACGACGTTATGGAATCCTTCCGCTGCGTTTCTCGAATCGTTCGTCGATTCTCGATCCCTTCTATACCCTCCTTTCTCCCCACCCTTCGAACGGATACACACACACACGTATATGCGTGGGCAGACTCGGCCCTCATCGTCCAACGACAACGACTGCCCTGCTGAACGAGAAAGACGGCGAGTGAGAAAAAGAGAGAAAGAGAAAGAATAAGAAGACGAGAAAGAAGCGAAGCAAAAGGGTTTTTGTATTCCGGGAACGAATACTCCTCCGAATATGAATATGCATTGATTGACCCGTAATTGCGAGCTGCTACTCCTCTTCCCTCGTTGTCCCGGTGCTATTTATAAAGCTTCTTCTCGCTCTTTCTCTCTCTTTCTCTCTCTTTCTCTCGCTTTTTCCATTGTCTCAAGGCCGATAACGAGGTATTCAACGGAGAAGCGCATTTATCGATCCTAACGATTTCTCGCACGGACGCGGCCAAGATCGCGCGCGCTTTTAGAACGCGCAGATGGATTTTTTAACGGCATTTCTCTCGCCGGAGTTTCGTCGAACGAAGAGAAAAGAAGAAGGTGGAGAAGAAGGTGGAGGTGGTGGTGGTGGTGATGATGGTGTATACGTGTGTGGAGGATGGAACGTTTAAGAACGTCGGAGACACGACGTGATCCATCACGGTCAGGTGCTTTCGACCGAACGTCTCTTTTTCTTCGGTAGAAGGAAGAGAGAGAAAGAGAGAGAAAGAGAGAGAAAGAGAGAGAGAGAGAGAGAGAAGAAGAAAGAAAGAGAGAGGGTGATTTCTCATAGCAGCCTCCTCCGCGCGCGAAGCCGGTCCACTTTACGATTTTCCATCGATCGCGCCTCCGAGCCAGAAAAATCGTCGGCGCGTCGTTAGAGAGACCGTTGTCGTGACAGAGAAATCTGCCGTGCTAGAAAAACGTCCCGAGACTTCATCCAAACGCTTCGATCGGCTTCGGGAAGACGTTTATCGATGAATCATTATTGGCTTCGGCATTTATGTATACGTATATAGATGTAGGTATATACCTATATATATGTGTGTGTATATCTTTGAATACCGAAGCTCGTACGCGAGGTTTGGAGGGAGATAAAAAAGAGAAGTAAAGAGAGAAAGAAAAGAGGAGATAGATAGAAAGAGAAAGAGAGAGAGAGAGAGAGAGAGAGGGAAAGGGAAAGAGGGAGAGCGAACCTTCCCAAAGGCTGATTGGCCGTGTAATCCCCATTAGGCCCCACGAATCGATTCCCGTCCGTCCGCGTACGTTCGATATTCAAATAATCGAACAATGGGCCCTGCCGTTCAAACGCCGCTCTCGACTCCACGGCCACGGCAAAAGGAACAAATTTGAATAATCATAATCACGATAATACCGGGTGAACCGTGCTACAAAGGACGCGAGAGCGACTCCATCCAAGAGCCGCCATTGCTGTACGTATTGGAGAAGGGAGAAAAATTCGGAAGGTTTTATCGATTATTAGATCCCAACGATCGATCGAGTTGTCACCAGAATTTATCAATTTTGACGTGGCCTCGTTTGGAACATAGGATATGTATGACGTCACGTTTACCAAGTATCTTCAACTTCTGTATCGTATGTACCTATATCGGGTAGTATTATAGCGATGAAAATTTTATAATGAATTAGCAGTAACTTATACGAGTCGAGTTATGTTAAAGATCGTAAAATGATGTTTTATAAAAACGAGAAAATTTGTATGATTCGGAGAAGAGGCAAAGGATCAGATTTTAAGGCCCTCGTCTCTCCTTCTCTCTCTCTCTCACACACACACACACACACCGATCTCCTACCTCTTCTCTCATCTCGTATCTTTCACCTTCTCGGCACGGACGTCTACCAAAAAGTCGGGGGTCTTCGTTTGGTTACACGTCAGTTTGAAGAATTCTTCACGAGTCAGAAAAATGAGCATCGTCATGATTTTTGAAAGTAAAAAATGAAGGAGCGCCCGGGCCCGGTGAAGAAGGCCCTTCTCGCAGAGACCCTTTCCCTCCCGCCCTCCAGTGTGGCTCCTTCGCGAGAGACCCACACGTGCCCCGATCTTCGGGCTACTCGCATCATCTCTTTTCTTCGCGTTCGTGTTGTGCGGCTTCGACGCGTGCTCGTACCAGCGTTAATAATCCGAGAATCGACCATTAAACTTTTGCGTTCGAGAAAGGAAGAATAAAAACGGCTGAGAAAACGTAAAACTTGTCGATTACCTTGAAAATTTACCCAGAACATTCGCGTCCTTTAAAAACTAATGTAATTTATCGTTAAATCGTCTTACATCTACTACAGCCACAATGTATAAAATATATGTACATCTTTAATGAGTAAATTGAATAAATTACTACAGGGAATTAAAACTGACGTTAATCCAGGATTACTATTTCCTAACGTCTATCTGGCTCGCGATGCAGCAAAAACTCTTCTCGTTTCCAGGCAAGGCAACCGGACACCCGTAGGCTTAGTGAAGAAATAAACGCAGATAAATGGTGATGGAATGGTATCTTTGAGAAAGCGAACTATCGCGCCGATTTGAAGTCGGTAGCGCGACCACGGAACGAGAAGAAGTCGTACGCTGCGATCAGAATGCCGTTTAAAAGGCAGCAGTAAAGTGATTACGTTTAAAATAAAGTCAGAGAGCGGAGCCGAGTCGAGTTCTTCTTGCGCTTGCAGCGTGCGCGCCCGCGGAAAGTGAGCGAAAGAGAGGGAAGTGAGTGAGAGTGAGAGAGAGGACGCGTGTGCCCGCTCGACGGAAAATAAAACGCAAACGCGACCAGGCTGACGTTTATAGCTTGTAATACACGATCATCCATTATTATTATCTCGTCCACGTCCTACGATTTCCCTCTCTCTAGCCCTCCCTCTCTTTCTCTCTCACTCTCTCTCTCTCTCTCGCTCTCTTTCGCTCTCAATCTCTTTGGACACTACACCCCCGGCTTCTTACGCCGTTTCTCACGTCTATTCAAATACATAAACGTCCTGGGTCCTGGTTTATTAAATGAACTACATTGTATACGTGCTTCTCATCGTCTCTTTCTATCTCTGTCCTTCCTAGACGTCGTATACGTAGATATACATATACACGAGCGTAGTTCTCATCTCGCGATCTTCCAAAAGAATACACCGCTCGGAATGCTCGATAAACCGATTACCACGTACCACCGCGAACGTTCCTACCGTTCGATTTACGATAGAGGACCGACCAGCGGTCTTAACGATCGCGCCTTCGATTTATCGATAGTTAATCGTATCGTTCTTTTCCTCGATTTTTCCGTACGAAGCGTAACTATACTCGGGCTCTTCGTGCCGCTTCGGTTCGAGTCTATCTCTCTCTCACAATGCAGGCCCTTCTGGTCTGACAGAAAGTAAGAAAGAAAAAGGGAGTGAGAGAGAGAGAGAGAGAGAAAGGATTGACGAAAAGAGAGAAAAGGAGAAGAAGAGGAGGAGAAGGAGGAGAAACCAGCACCGACCGCGCTTATAATATAATATTCATATTTCGAACGAAAGATTTTATCTCTTAAATGAATCGAACGCGCTCCGATTCGAGATATCTCGAAGTCGAGAGAGCTCGGACGCATTGTAATGGCTACGTTGAGAGAGAAGACTGCCTTGGTAGTATGCGTTAAAACTAATACATCACGAGAAAGAGTCTCCTTCTTCTCCTTTTCTTCCCCTTCTTCTTCTTCTTCTTCTTCTTTCTCCTCCTCTTCTCTTATTCCACCTCCTTTTCTTCGCTGACTTTTGCCGTACAGTCAGCTTCAGAAGGGGAAGCGCGTCATTGTTTTAGGGTGGCAAATAATAATCGATCGAACGATCGATCTGTCTGTCCGTCCTTACGGGATACGCCTGCGTTTAAATCGTCGCGCGTCGTCGTTAAACGATACCGATCGTTAATTTCGAATTTATTATACCCTCGTGTGTGCTCCTTTCTCGAAACGAATCGATACCTGCACTTCTCTCTTACGCTCCGTGCCGGTAATAATCAACCCCTTCGAATCTTGCTTGCCCCCTCTCGATCGGTCGGGCTGTAACGAGAAACGATCGCTCGTTTCGAACGAACGAAAGCTCGTTCGACGTTGAACGAAAGACGAAGGCTATCGAAATATGACAACGGAGACGTGGAAGAGAAGATTAGGCGGAGTTCGGAAAAGAATTCGTTTTCTGAATTGGTAGATACGGCTCTCTTCGAGAGCGTTACCAGCAGAAAAATATCCGAGCAGCTCGCTTTGGAAGGCCCGGTACTACTACGTGGAAGAAATGCCACGGCGGGGCAATTAATCATATTTCGAAAATCATTCCGGCCGACGAGATCTGGCCGAGCAGATAGAGAGAGAGAAAGACCGAGAGAAGGAAAGAAAGAGAGAGAGAGAGAGAGAACAGCTCGAAAGTTCAGAGTCATAGGGAGCCACTATACGCGCGGGGTGTTTGACCCAGCCAGCTCCCCCCTCCTCCTTCTTCTCTTCTTCGCCCTTTCCTTTCGTAAGAAACTTCGCCGCTTATCCGTTCGAACGAACGCAAGACGGGAAAGAGAAAAGCCAAGGGGAAATGGAAATTCCACCCTCGCGCTCTCTCATCGAGATATCTTCACCGTGTTAATCCCATCGTCCTTCGTAAACTGTTCTACCGATCTCGCTTCGTCCAATGAGCTGCGTTTTTCTTTTTTTTTCTTTCGTTCTTTTTATTCGTCTTTTTCTTTTTCGTTCTTCTCCTCCTCCTCTTCCTCCTTCTCCTCTATATGGGGAACATAGTCTCGAAGGATACAGGCAAATGCGATGGCTATCGGAGCCCGAAACGGACGGACTATAATAATCAATAATAATACGTAAGAAAGCGTACGTCTTTAAATTTATAGATCGAAATACGGCGCTTGCTCCTCGCTTTTTCAGTACCGCTTGAGAAAGAAAGAGAAGGAAACCAGTCCCCCTCTCTCTCTTTCTCTTTCGCGAACTCTCCGATGCCAAGATTTACATCCCTCCAATTAAACCTTAATTACAGTATGCCGAACGCGAATTACACTGGCGGGATAACCGGGTAAATAAGAGAATCGGCGAGAAGTCGTGTTAAAATCTACGCATGACCGATTCTAGAACGCCTACGCTGCCTATCAAGGAAGAGAACGTCTTTTTAATATGATCGTTACACTAAATTTCCAATTAAACAATTGACGATCATTTATCTGGCTGTGACGTTATTGTGCAAATATAAAGTATCCAATATGAAAGGCAACTGTATAAAATATAATTGAAAAGTATAAATAAAATAAAACAAGTAGAAAAATAAATATTTTAGCGTAACACGAACCAGCCCAATTATATTTAGTATATTAATTCATGAAATGCAAAAAGTTCCCACCGCGCTGTGCGCTCGAACGATGCGTAATACTAACGTGTGATTTTGTCCACGACCGGATTCTAATTCATCGCGAAAAAACGAGAGCGAAGGTCGTGGGTAGCGCAGAGACGTTTATCTTGCCCGCTCCAACCCCTTTCGCAGAGGCATACGGGCGGAATTTTTAAATTTTGTCACGTTCAAATTTAAACACAGTCATTTGTTGCGATCTCCGGAGCGGTGCCTGTGTCTTTCACCGATGCCGATGCGATCTCCCCTTCCCCCTTCTTGCTCGCTGTCTCTCCCTCTCTCTCTCTCTCTCTCTCTCTCTCTCTATTCCCTTTATTCCATCTTTTCCCCACGAGTACTTTCTTTTTCTCTCTTTTCGATTATACTCTCTCTCGCACACCCTCTGTCCTCGATATCCGTTGCATCCGATTCCTTCTCGCTTTCTTCCTTTTCCTTTTTTTTCTCCTTCTTCCATCTTTCTTTCTCTTTCTCCTCTATCGTTTTTTTTCCTCCTTTTTCTCTTCTCATACGTTTCGCTTTGTTTCAGAGTATTCCCTCGCGAAAGGGGACGGAGCGAGGCCGAGACGGAGCGATCTCCTTTTCCTTGCCTGGAAATTACGCTATTTCGAAATTATAACATCTGCAGGAGCAACGGGGCGGATGTAGTTTCGTCGCGAGCGCCGACTCTCCTCGTGTATATACGAGCGGGCCAAAGGGGAGAGGTGGGACTCGTTCGTTCGAGAAGACTATTGTTTTTCTGAGGCCTCCTCGTAATGACGTCGAGGAGGGTTTAAAATCGATCGTGCCTCGAAAACGCATTTCGTTCGTTCGTTCGTTCGTTCGTTCGTTCGTTCCTACCTTCGTTCGTTCTCCATGCTTTCGCGATCCAGACCGAAGATTAGCTAATAGTTCGGAGCGAGCTTCGATTCGATTCGACTCGACGACTCTCGAATTCCATTATTCGCGATCGAAGAGAACCACTTCGCGTAACCTTCTAGAATACTCACTCGAGATGGGAATACCGAGCACAGCTCTATCTAATCTAATCTCGGTGTAATATTTAAATCGATGCTCGCGATGTTCTCGAGTGCCGCTACTATTATCTCGCAGAAAGATCGGACTATTCTCTAATGTAGAATTATCTCTCTTGACTCGAGTTTTCGAACGATAAGAACAGGTGGGAAGAAAAAAGTGGGAAAAAAGTCGAAATTCTGGTGTTATCCCCCTCTACTTTTTTTTTCTCTCTCTAGTCGCTAATTCGAAATATCCTCGCTCGTTCCCTGTACGCTCTCGCAATTTTCGTGTCGATGGGAGGGAGAACCGACGGTCCGGCTGTGTTTAAAAAAAAAAAAATGTTGAGGAAAATAAAAAAAATAAACGAAAGAGGAGGAAGGGTAAAAATAAAGAAAAGGGCAACGGCGTCGGAAGATCCGAAGGCAGAAGAAATCGCGATACCATAATATCGCGGTTATACCAGGGTCTGTCTCTTTTCAAATAATTCAAAAACCGGCCGATCGAACATATATTCCTCCCGGTCGGACTCGCAGCTCGCACCGTGTAATTATCGTAGAGTGAGAGAGAGAAAGAGGGAGAGGGAGAGAGAAAAAGAGCGAGACCGAACCGATCCTTGAATCGCTGAATGCTCGCAGTGGCGATCAACCTTCTTCCTTCGAACCATTTCGATTTCTCGGTTCCTCCATAGGGGAAAGAAAATGTTATTTAAAACCTTTAACAACCGCGTAAATTATACAACCAATTACCTCGACGTATTTCAAGCGAGTTACGTCGTTAAATTTCCACGTCGACCTTTCCCCTGTTATCTATTGTCTTAATATCGATTGGAACGAATGTAATTATTATGTAACAGGATCGTTAACTTTTTACATAAAATTGAAATTCGTCCGATCGATTCGTGGTCGAAGGAGACAGTGACGGAGTATGATATTAAACGAAACGAAACATGATAGAGTTCGAAGGTATCCAGATTTTGCGATCCCTTCGATCGTATTACATTTTATATGTTTGTCCTTTACCTTCTCTCGGCTGGAGGTTGATTCGAGGATGCGGTTCTCCTCCTCCTCCTCCACCTCCTCCTTTTCTCTAACCGAAGAAATATATAGGATTACACACCAGGCCCAGGTAGATCAGCCTGCGAATATTCGTAATCGATGCTCTTCTCTCCCTCTCTCTTTCTCTCTCTGTCTCTCTTTCGCGCACTCTTCACTTCCTCGCGACGATTTGGAGAACTTTTTACCGTATAAAACACGCGGACGACGAAACACGAGTTTAGAGGCGTTGACACAAAAATTGCACGCGTTTCTGGGATTTTCTTCGAATTTTTTTATTTTTATTATCTTATCTCCCGCACGAGAAATTTCGATTTTTGTTGCTTTCTAATCGGCCGAAACTTGAAGCAAAAAATAAGGTGAAAGCACGTATCGCGAGACGATCGTGATTCCGATTTCATGATCGAGATGGTTTTTTCGACGTTGATTAAGATCGCCTCTCGAAACGTCGAGCGATCGACAGCGATCAACGGCGATTCATATGAGAGTACGCGAGTAAGCGAGAGTGTACGAACCTTTACGAATGCAAAGGATAACGAATATGTAATAGTCGGAAAGCCGTTAAACTCGTCGAAAGGGAAAGGGCCGATACGCTTAGGAAGTTTTACGAACGTAAGGGAGGTCGGGCCCCGTGGTTCGAAAGAATTATCGTGGTCGCACGAGGCAGCCGTGTAATTAGCTCGAAGGCGTCTAATCGCGTGCTCGCGAGCACGAGTCGACTCGCGATATTCCCCCTTCTCTACTATCGCTGAACTTTCGCGCTATACTACACGAGCACGCCCACGACAACGTGCGAAATTAACGACAGGAACGATTTTTAAATTTTAGCGTAAAAACGAGAGAAGGACGAAATATTTATATTTTAACGCAAGAACAATAAATTTTGATAATATTGTTCTAACGAGCAACGGAATTGGTGTATCGACGACTAATTAACGTAAAAAAAGGAGCCATCAATTTTCCCTCTCTCACATCGAACCCAGGAGAAATTTAAATATAGTCGTGGAAAAGAGAAACAAGGGCCAGGACTCGCGAGTGTGCTCTTTCCCACGCGACAACCTGGAACGTATTCAAAAAACAAAAAGTCGAAGGGAAAGGAAAAAAGTCGAGAAGGGTTACGGGCTGCCGAGGAGGATCGAAAAGTGGCAGGATCGGGAGAGAGCCAGGGAGAAAGAGAGAGAACGACTTCCGCTTCGATAAAAACGCTCACTTCTTCCCTCCGTAGCTTTCCTCTTTCTTTTTTTACTCCTACGTACTTTTCTGGAACACCGAATACGATATCGAAAGGACTATGGGTATCTTCGTGGGGGGATGGAATATGAATTTCGTGGGAAACGAACTAGATGGTAGGATGCTTCTTACGATACCAATAGTAATAATATATAAGTAGTAACGTTGAAGATTAGATAAAATTAGACGAACGGTGATACAGGTATATTTTGGAAAATTTCCCAAAATTCCCAGAGATTACGGTTAGACGGCTGATCGCAGATGCCACTACGTAAAAGTTTCGATTCGCTTCCGTAAAGAACGATTAAAAATTTTCTCATGCCGCTCGATCATTAGAATTTTCACGGTGCCTACACTACGGAAACTCTTTGACGGGTGGCGCTTGATCGATGAATCGTCGTCTCGCGGCGAAACCCCTTCTTCCTTCTTCGAGGGTCATTGCTTGGTGGAAAAATTTCGTCGCGAGGGAGACGGAACGAACGGGAAGGGGAAAAGTAAGGAGAGAAAAAAGTAAAAGAAAAAAAAAAGTATAAGCGATCGAGGAATCCGAGAAACGAAGGAAATTCGGAAAGATGGGTATGGCGGGAAAAAAACGACGGACGATCAGGTAGGACGGTAAATAAAGGGCGAGAATGATTAATCGATTCGTAGAGGATCCCTCTCTCGCACCCCCTGCAGTTTCCTCTCGGAGTATCAACCCCCTCCCCTTTTTCTTCTTCTTCCTTTTCCTCCACTTTTCAAACGTGCAGACTCTCGCCTTCTTTTTTTTGCGCGCACGACACTCGAGGAAACTACCGGCGTAAATTACCAAAACAAAGCGTTTCCAAAAGCGTTCGTGGGCGGAAGCGAAATTACCAACCCTTCGAGTTGGGGAAGCTAGCTCGTAGAACTGAAATACGTATAAAAAAAAGAAGAACCGCTATGGTAAGTATTCCGAAATTGCCGCGGGCTTCCCACAACCTGCGACGTGTTCGAGATTCCATTAAAAAAGCACCCTCCTACGTTTGAGAGGTCGTGTGAACCAGGATACTCGAGTGATTTAAAAATATATACTCCTCGAAAGGAATTTGTCGAGTTAACGAGTAAGACGAGACAGGGTAGGACTGATTTAGGTTATAGCAGGGTGTCTTTGGTTTACAATTTGGGGAGATCGAAGAGTCAGGTCGATAGAAAGATCCAAAGTACTCGTCTACTCTCTTCTGCAGGGTTCAATGGCCAAGAATCTGCGTATTTGGAAATCTAAAATTGTGTGCCGTCCGATAAGTCCCCCCGGTGTGGGCCATGTGCGCGTTTCTTTCTTAGGAATGGCCAAAGAGAGCTTCGGTGAAGAGAGAGAGAGAGAGAGAGAGAGAGAGAGAGAG